>UYYF01004377.1:52897-98332 GCA_900618365.1 Thelazia callipaeda
TATTCTCATTCGCGACGACCTTCTAAATAGAATGACTTCGCAAGTAAGGGAATGCTTTTAGACTCATTAGTCATTATAAGTTATTTTAGCATAAATAATTGTGTAAGAGTTTTTCAACATCTTTTAACAAAAAGGTTTAGAATTTCTAGTATTCAGATGGATCTACAGCTTATTATTGCTTGCTCCAGCTTTCTATATAGTTAAAACTTCCATGAAACATATTTCAAATGACAACTACACGATTTTTTGAGTTTTTTCTCGATTTTTTTTGTACAATTTTTTTTTGCTTTGAAACGAAAAAATTGCTAAGAAGCGATAAAAACTGAAAATGATACCAAACAATTCAATATTCGATACATCACTATTCTCCGTTCACTCATTCATTTAACGCTCGAATGAGCAAACTTTCTCTACTTATCTTTTTGTATTTGAAGGTGAAAGCCGATGTCACTTTCGTTCCGGTCACAATGTCAACTTTTCCAACTTTTTTCGTTAAATACATCTAAAGAAAGAAATGGCTGATATTTTAATGGCCTAACCAATGTCTACCGGAAATTACCTATTCTTTTCGCTTGAATTATTATCGCTCAAAAATGCATCTTGCTTATTCTGATTATTACTATTACAGTTCCCATTATCTCTTTTATTATCATTATCCTTTTCAGCAACATTCTTATTGTTTAAAGCAATATATTTTCATGTGTATTGCTAGTAAAGTCAAATATTATTCAAAGATATGTCTGAGATTTAAATTGCAGTCATATTTTTAACCACAATAAAGCTACTCAAAAATATAACATAAAAGGAAAATAATATTTGTAGGTTACATGATATAGTACATTATCATTATTAGTGCATAATCTCGATTTGCACAGACAGTCAACGTTTGGAATAAACTTCAGTCAGTACGGTGTGATATACAAGTTACATATTCATATTCTCATTTCTGTGGTTTATTATCGAAGAGAGCAGATAGATTAAGTAGAAAAGACGATTTGCATTATGAAGAAGTAGCGTTGATGATAACAGCAAAATAATTAAGATTTTTCTGTTAAATGACTTCATACTTCGCAATAATTAACAGATTAGACCTTATTTCTTGCTCTATCACAGTTATTTCACACTTTTGGTATAGGCCACTGTTTTGCTTGCTCTAACTGCGCCGTTTTTTTATTGCGCCATAACCTCATGTTATCCTAACATCAAACCAACATTATCTACAATCAAAAATTACAGTTTTGACCTGCACGATTTGCATACCAATCTGCGAAAATTGCTTTTTTGTTACTCAACCACAGGTAAGACAAGAAATTACCAAAATTAATCAGTTTACATTTAAATTTTTCATTCATATGAATTCGTTTTTTTAAATTATCAGCTAAGTGCATCACAATTTAAGCGTTTTTGAATAAAACAATTATATTAGCAGTGTAATTCAACCATTAGACAATATTTATTAGCAGATGATCAGTCTATGAATAATAACCACATTTTTTTCGTTTCTGTCTTTAATCTATGTTTTTGCTTACTATATAGTAAGTTTTTTTATATTGTAAATCAATATCGTTGTATTACAGTTGCAGTAAGTTTTTATTTTGAGGTTATTGGTTGAATACGGTAAGTCACCTTGAAAATTCATAAATACCAAAAGTAATGTGTAATTCCTTTTATTTATTCTCGGTAGTTGAAATTAGGATTAGAAATGTGTTTGCTAACATTAAAACACCACCAACAACTCATTTTCATCTGTTAACTGCACAGAAATTTTTTCTTTTGATCACAGTATGCCATTTCATTCATTAAGCTATTCGTTTATTGACAGCGATTCTGGTGCCAATAATAACTGACTTTATAAACTACATACTGCTTTCACTAAAACATTAGTACTTATAACGACAAGAAAATTAAGTTGCAATTGCTGTCTAAAAAATGATGTTTAATAAGAAATGGGTCTCAGATGTCACTACTAAATTTCTTAAATCAATTTCTTAAACTCTGCTGTTAATTTTTAAATAAAATTTTAATAAAATATTAGTGATTGAACAGAAATGTTCAATATTGAAGTATGTACTCCTAGCTCACTAATTTGATTCATTATATTTTAATAACTATTTGAATGAAATATTGTGGTTAAAATCAACCAGTCTTTAACACAATTAAAAATTACTGAATTCACTCTAGATTTACTAGAAGTTTTTCAAAAGAAGTTTACTGCTGCTATTATATCAAAAGTTGGCTTAATTATAATTACATTAAATAACTCATGTACAACCTCCATTTTGAAATGATTAAGCTTTAGGTATTTTATTTTTTTACGGTCTTGATTTTAAACATTTCTTTTCATCGCATAGCCTTGTCATTTTTTGCTCTTTACTACCTTAAGTGAAGCATTGTAGTATTTAGGCCAACGATATTAATTATCTCAACAATGACTAATACTTAATAAATAATATTGCTGGTAATTTGCCAAAACCAGAATAAAAAGATCATCAGTGAAACATTTATGGTAAATACAAAAGTCTGGCATGGAAAAGGGTAGATCAAAAGCAGCACAAATTAAATTTTTATTATTTCCTTTACAATTGTCACTAATTGATACCAAATATGAAAAAAGGCCGGGATTTGATTGCATCAACCAGAAGGATCCGATAACACGAAATTACTATAAAAGTAAACATTTAATCACTTATTTGTTATTTGTTTGTAGTTTTTATTCAAGCAATAAAGATGAATATAAAATAATAGGAGCTTTGGGAATGAGAGGGATTAGGCAATAACAGGAAAGAAAATTTGGTATTTGCTGAGGAATATTATTAAAGTCAAAATTGTTTCTGAAGATGCCAGAAATTAATAAAAGATGCCAAAATAAAATTAGTTTTTTTTTTATTTTTAAAATAAGTGTCTTGAGTTATCTGAAGAGAAACAATTTATGAATATAAAACTGTAAAAAAATGGATAAGCATGGCAAATTCATACTTTTCTAAGAGGAAAATATTCAGGTGGATAATATTTATGATAATAGTGATGGTACTAGCAGTGAAATAAATAATGCAAAGTAGATTTTAAAATTGTTGAGATGTAGAATGGAAAAGATGAAATAATAACATTGAAGATACCATTTTCTTTGTTTTGTAATTATTTTTGCCATTGATGACCTGTTTACGGTAGATGATATTAAATTCTTTTCTCAGTAGGGAGGCTAAAATGGTGTTAATTGAATTTTAAGAGAAAGCGAACGCTACACAAAATTGTTGTAGAATTACAACAATTATCGTGGTACTAGTATTGTGGTACTAGTAGGCAGGTAGTAGAGTCATGAATTTTAAAATGTCACTTCAATTAGTGGCTCAAGTAATTGAGAAACATTTCTGTAGCTTTGTTTGTGCAAAAAATGTTATAATTATTCTAAATAATTATCTTACAAAAAGTGTTATTTATTTTTTATTTATAGCAATAACTGCATAACATAAATTATCAATTTTTTATCGTTTTATGATTATCAAGCTATTTCTTGTTGATGGAGGATTTTTCTGCTTTTTTAGGATTTATTTCTGAAAGTTCTTTTTTTTTGATTTTGACGCAAATTAGCTTGATGTGATTTTAAAAAAATAAAATCTTATTCTGTACTGACTAGGGATTTTTTTTGCTTGAAAATACATTGAAGCATCAGAGTCAGTAAACATAAATATATATATGTATATGTATGTATATTTAACCCTGTCTGAAAAGTGCTTCCTGGTAAAGACTGCTTAGATAATTTTCGAGATTTTTTGTAATGTTTTTGATACTGTAAACATTCCTCTGACTGCCAGTACTTCTCTAGTAATTTTTTTATAACTAATAACAAAGCGTGTGGACAAGTATAAGAAAAAAGCAAGCAATAAAAGTCAGAGTACTTAACAGTTCAATGAGCGATTTTTTGTCTTCGTTAAAAATCTTTCGGTATAGTAAAGGAAACGTAGAGGATAAAGGAAACGTAGAGGACAAAAATGGATGCATAACAATAATAAGAAGATGCCCTTTGAAAACCAAAAATAACCTCTTCAATTACGCGATAACTGACTGATTTTACATATACCGTAGCTTTTCTCACAGGCTATTGTTATTTCTTGTTATTTTTTCATAATCTCATTTCTTTTAAACTAATCTTCTTTTGTTGCTTTTTACTGATATTTTTGGACCTTTAGAAAAAGAGATGGAACGAGAAAAGAAGCGAAAAAGTAAAAAGAAATTTTTGAGAGATTATCCAACTATTAAGAACGATCAACGAAACGTGCTTATTCTTTTATTTTTCATTTTTGCTTGATTACATTTTTCAGATCCATTGTTTGGTGTTGTGAATAAGAGCGCTAGTACCTTTACATTACTATGATTATTATTGTTAAGACTATTATTTTGATAATTACTATCATTGTTACTATTATCATGATTATGATTATTGTTCCAGATTGTTAGTTAAGTAGGATTAAAGGTATTATCCTCATTTATTTTCCTCTTCCTTTTCTTTTGAACCTTGAATAATTTCATTAGAAATTTATTTCTGCTGCAACTGTTGTGTACATTTGCTACTGTTATCGCAATTACATATATATTCATTCCATCATTCATTCATTAATTCATGGATTCATTTACACGTGTATCAATCAGTTCTTCATATTAATGATTAATTGAGAGTTCCTCCATTTGTAATGATTCACTCCTATTCTTTTCGTTGTTAATATTGTTGACTGAAAGAAGCGCTTTTAAGGGTTGACTAATTTTTAAATTATCACAAATGTGCATGTTATCATTAGTTCAAAAACTAGACCTTATTTTTACAGTTTGTATTATTACTTTCAAAAGCATTTCTTTGACATTATTTTAATTACTTAGCAAATATTTTCTAATTTGATTAATAGATGTTGATTAAAAGATGAAAGGTTAGTTTGCTGAATAATGAAGTCTTGATTAGCAAACTTATTTTTTGTAATGGATTACTGGGTATAGAACAGAAAAAATGAATGTGAATTATATAAAATATAACTGATAAGTTTTGAAAAGTTAGTAATTCAAAAATGATTTTCCATTAAATTAGACTGCTTTTTTTATGCTGATTCAAGCAAGAAACGATATCTGTTTGCGTGACATCAAAAACGGTTTTGCTGCCTAAATTTTGTGTCTAAAGCCATTCAAAGTCATAGGCATAATATTATATTTTGTGCATTAATAGCAAAATGTTTTTCTCATCGAATTAGCACCAAGGGAATGAGCATTCAGGAAAGAGCATTCAGGAATCATCTCTGAACTATTTAATGCATATCATAAATGTCATCAGGCTCTTCTTAAGTTTTATTCATGAAAATAGAAAAGAAATAGTTGGCTGTGAACAAAAAGCATAAGAAGTGAGTGGTTGATTGCCCTATTGTGACACTGGATACGACTGCCGCTTAACAGCGATTTCAATCTGCTAGAAGCAATCTTCGCTCTTGAATGGTGATGATAATGATGAAACGTGTTTAGATGTGAACACTCTTCTTAGCTTCAACTCTTTTTCTACTCATTTGCCGTACCCTTCACTTGGCCAAGCAACAAATAGCCCTCATCAAATGCAATTAATTGGTTTACTTAAAAATCAGCCTATTCTTCCATTCAATTTCCCTTACTGCAAATCGGCTAATGAAATCAGCACTTCCGACGAAAACACGATTAGATAAACATTTGATTTTTCAACTCATCTACAGTCAGCAAGAGTGTTATCTTTGGCCTAAGCAAACCACACGACAAATATTTGCTCACTTTTCATATTATCATCTAATCGTTTTTACCGCTACAAATAACTGATACTTTTTTGGCACAGGCAAAAATTAATTTTGATATCTTCAAAAGTCTTTTTTGAAAAAGATGTGCAAAACCTCTTATTAACCATCTTCAAGCTGTTATCCTTTTTTATAAGTTGGAAAAATGACTTAATTTCACTTAGAAACATCGTAACGTTATATAGAAACAAATTGCAAGTCAAACATGATGTAATAATTTTGGTACCGAAAATCTTTTGTCAAATAATCTTTGTAATGATACTCATGCTTTTGCTGAATTGAGGCACAAAACCATTTGAAGATAGTCTGGTGAATATCGTTGGTATCAGCCAAATCATTCGAATAAATGACATTAAAAATAATGCATAAATTATTGTACCATTTGCAAACCAAACTAGGCTTGTACCATTTGCAAAAAACCAAATTGAATGCAGTTTTAGTATTGATTTTGAACTTTTCAGTATCTGTCAGCAAACACTGATAAAGTTCTGATAAATTACAAAAAGTTGATGCTAAGAATTGCTTGAATAACTTACTAATTTTGATGATTTATGACTTAAAATCGATTACAATGCTTGAAGAGTGCAACTTTGTTGTTCAGCAAATTTATAAAAACTAAAGTAAACTTCCTGTTTCTCTTTGATTTAACACATATCCGTATGAATGCATTCTTATCTCTAATTAAAAAATTAGAATTGATATTCAGCTAGCTATTTGAACGTATAATTGGGATCAAAAAACAATAGCCATTCAAGTCGAGCGATGTAATTTGTTATTGTACTCAACATTTTTTCTAACTCTTCAATTTTATTGGAGATCTCAAATAGATGAAAAAGTGTTTTACAAACGATATGATATTAATCACTAACTTTAATTTCTCTTATTTATAGTAACATTGTTTCAACCAATAATTTAGTTGTTTTTTGAATAAACTGAAAACAAAGCTTGTGCAGCAAAGCTTTAAACCGTCCATCACATAATATTCTGCTGAAATAATCTGACTGATATTACATGCACAAAAATGTAAAAATGTAAAAATTTTTCTCACGAATTCATCAAAAATATTGTCTTTGCGATATGCTTTTTCTTGCGTAGTATTTTGAATAGTCTTCATAGATGCTTCTGAACTAGAAGCATTTTCGATGTGTTGTCTATAAAGTTAGAAGGAACAGTGACTAATCATATTTATTCATATTGTTATAATTTTCGCACATATTTTATATTTCCTTTTGTGTAGTAATTACTTATTATAATTGCATTTGTTGTCATAATATGAGAAGGCGGAACGAAAACGTATGAAGAAAAAGTTTCAAGCAAAAGGGTTTTTTCAAGAAGAAAAGGTGTGCTATAATTCTGCAAATGTAGAAAACCCAGCAATTCATTGGTTGAAATCAGCTAAAACTCCTCCTTCATATGCAATAAATACGCCCCTTTCTTAGATTCAAGTGACGTTTTCATTCTCTGGCTATAAAACAAGCTACAACTGCAACAATCACAATGAAATGTGAAGAACATCAATAAAATTAGCAGTAATCAGTATCCGATGCATTTATCATGATAATTATGACTATTATCCACTACTACTTATGGCCACATTTATTCTTTATATTTGATCAATTCATTATTCATGCTGAAAACTAAATTTTGTTTTTATCACTATAATTTATAGCTATTGTTCATATATTTGCTTTCCTCTATTATTTATAATCATCACTACTATCAGCATTTATCTTCATCGATAATTTCAACTCATTTTCAAACATAATGCTATACTTTGAGAGAGTGTTTATTTCATGCTTCACACGAGACAATTTTTCACTAGTTTTTTAAGCGATGTATAGGTTGTTACACATTAAAGTTGTAAAAAACATTAACTCACAGATATAAATAGTTTTTGTCAATTAGTGAATTTTAGATCTTTTCTCATTTTTTTTCACTATTATGTCAATTACTATTCCGTACTTCTTCCTCTAATTCAAACCTAAAATTCGCGCAACGTATTTTGAGTATTTTTATGATTATGAACCTTTTTTTTAAAAAAAAAAAGTCATGAAATTAAGATCGGTTTATTTTATTTTATCTTGCTAAACGTGATATTAATCCAATTTATGATGAAACTTTGACCTATTTTGTATCTCGAACAAATATTTCATATCTTTTTTTAAATTTTAGAACTTCTTTTTTCTGAAATATAGAATTTTGGAAGCCTACTGAAGCCATTTATACTAAGTATAAAGCAAAAGGATTTATGATAAAGTTGCTTTTGATTTCATGGCATGATGATGCTTCGAATAGTAGCTTAGGCAATAACTACTGAGCATTTAAAACATTTTTGTGTGAAAGCAATGATAACGACACAATTTATTATTGCCATATGATATAAAAATTCATATGATTAGGTTATGATAAAGCAAGCAATGCCTTTTGCCTTGATAGAAAAAAAGAAAAGAAAATTTCATTCCATTATATTCCGATTATTTGCATTGTGAATTGATTTCCCTCAAGCTGTGAGAGTGTGCCCATTTTTGACTGTGACATTCGTCACGTCAAATCGTACCTTTTAAAATTACATTACTTTCTGGAATTTCCATTTCTCACTACATTTACCATTTAATAGAATAAAGAATTTATTGTGACATGGTGAAATTCTGACTTATATTAATAGAAACAACAATTACAGCAAAATTTTCAAGGTGATTGAAACAAAAAATAAAATAAAAATACAGCTTACGAATACGGAATCACTAATATTGCTACTTTTTTTGTATTTATCATTACTGACAGCGGTAATGATAAAATTTTAATTTGCCATTTTGTTAAGGATAGTGAACGCATGATAATTAGTAACAAATTAGTAAAATTTAATTACCCCGTGTTCATTATTTTTAAAATGTTCAGTTTGAAATCACTCAAAAAATAATTTATTTCTGATGTGATCTAGTCCTTTATTATTAAAAGTTTAATTCACTGCCAAAAAAGAATCTTTTCACAGAGTTTTCATATTGTGGCCTGCAACAGTTTAGCATGATATTTGATGCTTACAAAACCTGACATTTTTGTAATAACAAAACATTTTTTTTTTTAAATCTGTAAATACTTAAAATTCAATATTGTTTCATCATGTTTTCATTTCAATCTCAACTAATCTTATAACAAAAGTTACATCGACAGCAGTGTAATGTTGATTAGATCAAAGAAATTAACAATGTTTATAGCAGTCTTAATTGAAGTTTTGCTCTATTCTTATAGCTTTTGTGCGTAATGCAATAATGCAATTGGAAAAAACATTAATATTGATTAGATAAGTAATATTAGCAACAGTTGTAATATTAGAAATTATGGGGAGAAAAAGGTAAATTTATTTGGAGGAGAAGAAAATCCTATTAATGTTTTACATTTGCCATGTTGTGCTTAAATACTGCAATCTGACCAGTTTGATATTAACAATCAATTTTAAAAATGGTAACTACAGTTAAAAAAAGTGAAATAAATCTTTTTAAATATATTCACAAAATTTAGAGATATTAATGTTTCATAAATTTTCCTCTTTACTTTAGTTTTCATTGAATATAATAATAAATATCTGATAATCTGCCATTGCTCTTGCTTTCATACTGTCAATAGCAATTAAATTTGTCATTCAGTAAATTCATTTACTATTTATTTGATCTGTTATATAATCCATCAATATAATCATGTGTACTTATAGCAGCATTAATTTACACAACCTGAAATTTAAATCTTCCAAAAGCGCTTCAAACATGATGACATTCACTTTTTTAGATAAAACTGATTTCAAACTTTTAGAATGAAATTCGTGCACTGCAACTTTCTTTCATACAAAATTATTGTTAGCAATATCTTCGTTTCTCTTCGTTTCTTTTGGTTAGGGTTCACTTTTATTTTATTTATTACAAAATTTTGATTGTGCAAAAATATTCTCGCTCTACTTTAGATTTTTGCAATGCGTATTAACTGGTTCCCTACATTCTGAACTCCATTAAAGTACTAGATTTAGAAATAGAACAAATGTAATAAGTAAAGGATCTTTAACGCAACATAGTGTATTTCAGATTTAAAAAATTTTTTTTACTAATTTATTAAATATCAAAGTGCAGTTCATGGCGAGAGTGGTCAAAAAATCATATTTAATTTTTCAGCTGCTAATTAATCTTGTCGTTTTTATTAAAACATTCTGAAAGATTTTGGTCTGAAAGTTCTTTCAAAATTTTTAAGTTTTATTAACATTAAGTTATTATAAATCCTACTCAATGATATTTTGGTAATTTTCACAAAAATTATTGTGAATACTAATTGATTTGTTAATTGCTGTTACATTTAGTGAGCTATTTTTGATTACCTATCATATGCAGTTTGATGAGATGTATCAAGAGCAAAATAGACTTTTAGTCAAAAAACCACAGTCATTTAATAGAATGAAATGGCTATTTAGTGTTTCAGTGCAAGAAACAAATTAAATTGGTATAATTTCAAGATCTAAAAAGTATTAAGGATAGCTGGGATTAATTTTTAACGAAAACATCCATAGCTACCACTTTCAGTTTCCGCCAGGTTAATCTAACAAATTATTAACTAAGCTATTAAATAACTCATCGACTAATCGATTGTATCGCTTTAAACTTTCATTTTACGAACGGGTTAATATATATATAGTGTACCGAAACCAGCAGAACTGAGTACCACGCAAGCATAACGAGAATGATGGAACAGGCAAAGGTCAAGAAGACAGAAAAGAAGATTTACCTTTACTAGATCAGTATAAATGATCACGTCGGGGCATATATTTAATCGATAGTGCCAAAAAAGACGCTCGAAAGCATTTTATTCGATGATCGCTATGAATTTCACGAGGATGATGCAAAAGATACCAGTACAGCAAATCTGAACGCGGGACGAGTATAGCCAGTGTCTCCGAATACGATCCAGCGCAAAAGAACACTGACCTCCATATATATGTACTTATAAGGGTGACATGTAGTTTTCAAGTTTTAATAACAAAAAGCTCTGTTCCATCATTGATGTGATTTTGTATTCAGATTGAAGTTCCTTTGTAAAATGTATTTAATTCCATAAGTTACATATTCTTCTTGCAAATTATATTCTGCTAGGAATCATTTCAGTGATTCGTTTATTTCACAAGTATGTACATAAACTGGCTATTAACAATAATTGTAAGCAGATGCAAATTGGTAACGAAAGCAACTGGATTTTTTCAGTAGATAGATCTATTTTGCTCATAACAAGCAAATGATATGATAATGTCCGATGTTTTTGGGTTTAATGTTTCGAATTTCATTTTTTGTTTGGCACTGAAACTGTATTTGCTTCAAAATTTTATCAATTTTTCTTCATTTTACATCCTCAGAAATCAAGAATAAGATAAATTCGAGAAATATCCGGTAGAACTTCAGTCATTCAGTTTTATTTATTCTTTTTCACTTTTATCATGTGATTTTGGAAATTTTCAGTAAAGTAATACCGAAATATTTCAGAAACTGACCAGTGCTTTTTCAATTAATAGCTATGTAACATTCCGAGACATAGCATAAAACAGCTAATATTAAATGTCAACTAAATGAAAACCTCGTTAGAAAGGAAGAGAGAAGGAGAGACTAGTGAGAAGCAAATTACCATATATTTTTCCCTGTCTCGATAGCCACTTCGTAAAGCCACGCCCCATTTAGTTGCGAATTAGCAGAGTCGGCAATTCATTGGAACAGACACAACTTTGTGGGGAAGAAATCATTTTTACGTTCGGAAAGACGAAGTATGAATTTAATTAGGCAAGAAAAAAAGTAAATTAAACTTTTTTTACTTTTTCATCGTGCGTTAAACTAAGTGGCAAATGAAAACAAGTGCTTCAGTATTTTCTGCTTTTGCATGAAAAAGTATTACTCGTAAAATATATAATCCCTGTAAGTTTGTGACCTCCATTATTTTTGCAATTATTCACAGAATTTGTTAAGTACTTGTGTTTTACGTGATCAGACGTTTAATTAATTTTCGAGCAAAACTAATTGTTGAAAAAGATTCTCTAATAATATTTTATAATCTTTCCAATAGTTAAAATAATCTGATTATACTTGTAATTAAGAAAAATAATTCAAACTTTTTCACTTCCGAATTACAAAAATGTTTGTTTCGTTGTGATCATTATGTTCGTTAAATTTTTGCTGAAAAGTTTTTTTAGTCTTGTTGAAATTTTAAATAGCGTTTGAAAAAGTAATACTCGGTTAACAGTCTTTTTGAATTATTATTTTTTTGTCAAATTTATAATGTTTCATTTTTGATACTATCAAAATTTTATGTCTCATATTTCCAGAATTTTTATTTGGAACTTAAAACTGTTTAACAATTTTACATTTTTTGTTTAAAAAACAATCCTAAATTTTGTTTTATCTGAATCAACAAGTATCAAAAGGGTAAAATGAAATAATCTGGAATTTTTCATTCATTTATTTATCTCGGACCAACAAGCAAAAAGTTGGCGTAAATTTTTCATTTGAATATTAAAAATCTTTTTTTGGGACTAAAATTTATCAGCTTCATTTTCTTCAATTACGATTTCAAAATCATATATGCTTTCGAAAAAGAAATTCATAATATTTTTCAAGTATAAAGAATCCTGTTTGATTAGAAATATAAAATTACGAAAGGCTTCGAAAAAGTATGATTGTCTCATTTGAAAAATGATTACCCAGACTGCGTAAGAAGCACTTGATGAAATTTTTTTTGAAAAAAATAATTGGCCAACGGAATCAAGAAAATGAATAAAATTTAAAATTGTGAAGCTTCCTTGAAAAGCATTCAATTTATTAAGCATTCGAAAGGTTTCTTCATTTACGTTCGTAGCTATTTTATTCCATGCATATGAAATGTATATTACATTAGGGAAATGAAAATATTGTGCAACTTTTTACATCTCAAAAACCATTTATTTATTTATTTATTCATTCCTTTAATATCAATCGTTGAACACTTGCTAATGTTTGTTTTGATTAGCACTTTATTTATCTTTGTGTTTGCATCTGACAATTTCAACTTGCAATTATTTTCTGCAATTTTCTGTTCAAATTCAGTGTGTAAATGAATGACTGATCGCCGTTACTAAGAAAGGCTGGAAATTATCTAAAATTCAACAAAAATAAATTCTAATAATACGTTTCTGTTTGGATAATTTTATAATCTTTGATCCAAATAATTCATATTTCTTCATGTTATGACTTTAACAAGCGCCATTATTTTTGCATTCCTATTTGCCTCTCAACAGCTCCAAATTTTTAGGCTACGTTATCAGCGTGTCAGTCCAATGAATACCTTCTTTTCGAATGCAAGTAATTCCGCTCTATCAAGTGCCACTATGGTAAAAGCTATTTCTATTTTTTTCATTTATAAAAACAAAGCGTTTTTAATACTTTAACAGTTGACTGTTATGTCATCAATTATAATTTCATCTTCAAAAAGTACTACCTCTTTTTCTTACTTATCTTTTTCATAATTTTTATTAGCTTCTAAAGTTTAGAACTCGTCACCTTCATCTGTGTCTGTCTCAGCGTCAGCAGTACGAGTTCGTCGTCGTAAATCAACATCTCCTTCTAGTCCTGAAAACAAGCAGTCCGAAGAACATTGTGAGGCTAAGCGTTTCCGAAGTACTAGTAATCAAGATCAAGGCAATGCAACAAATACTTCAAAAAATAACGCCTATAGTATAATTAGGCTCCTTGAAAAGAAGGAGCTAAGCAGCAGTCGAGCCAGGTTTAGTATCTTATCAGAACACTAGATAGCAACTGTGTCATGGTTCTATTAACCAAACAGCGATGTAATTTTCATTAAGTTATGACCAGCAAGTTATTGCAATATCAATTTTATTAAAGTGATAAAAGCGGATCATGAAAATCAAAAATTTGTAAAACAAGAATAAGTTACTCAATTGAAACCCTAGCATTTGTAGTAGCTCAACAGCAAGTGATGATGATAATGCACCAACTAGTCGCTGCCAATCAACAGATGATGATGAAGGCAACAGGTTAGTATTTGAGCAAATTAAATCATTTAAGAACAAATGTACGTGGAACACTTAGCATGCAGAAAAAATAACAACACAATATCAACAGTTAACACAAAAACTTATGCATTTCGCTTTTCATTTTTTAATAAGAAATAGATATTTTTTCACTTCATTTCTTTGTCAAATAAAATCTACTTGCCTTAAGAAAGCCTAAATATTGAGGTTTACGGAATTGGCAGAACTTGGACGTGCTGTCACGTGGCCACATTTTTTTGCAGCTGGACCATCAGCTTTTGCAGTCCCACACGCAGTTGCATCACTAAGGGACTCCAGTACAATTGCAAATGCGGTAGCAGCAGCTGCTGCTGTAACTGCAGCAGGTCAGGACTTATCTCAGGTCCAACAACTTCAGGTAGTTCTAAATATTAGTTTTGTAAAGCAATACAATATAAATTAAAAATTGGAACGTTTTTAGACTCCACTATTTTAGCATTGTCCTTATTCAACTTGTGCGAAAAAGT
Source organism: Thelazia callipaeda (assembly GCA_900618365.1). NCBI lineage: Eukaryota > Metazoa > Nematoda > Chromadorea > Rhabditida > Thelaziidae > Thelazia > Thelazia callipaeda. The sequence goes on from UYYF01004377.1 coordinate 67,243, forward strand.
TTTAAATACTAGGTATAAAAATAATGGTAATCAAAGAATAATTGCACTGTTTACAATACAACTTCACTTCAAAAATTTAAAAAAAAGTATTTTATAAGTAGTGAAAACTTGAACTTTCTAAAATCAAATCAGTGATTTCAGAACGCATACTTATCATATATTTTGGGCACATCAATGACAGCCACTTCTACACCTCCTGTCGTACCACAACATCATCCTATGCGCCTAATGGTAACAGCGTCTGATAATAGTTCGTTTTTGAAATTTAATCCAATCTATATTTTCAATCTAATAAGATCCATCCCATTCATTCTGACAAGCTAATTTATTTTGTTGTAAAAAATCCAAAATAATTCAAGAAATGGCATATAATAAAGGTTATCCAAATAAAAATTTCAAGCTTGTTCAAGCTAAAATCTTTGATTAACGCAAACTAAATTTCATATGCCAAAAAGTTCATTTTATAAACCAGTAATTTCTGTAATTATAAACTGTTAAAAAAGTTCTTTTTTGTGAAGTAATATTTTCCAATATTTAAAATCTAGAAACCATAAATTTGCTAAAAGTATATATTTTCTTGTCGTTTTAGAAATTCTTAAGATTATTTTAATGATAAATAAGGAGAATTAATGAGATGAAGTATGAAAGAGAAGGAATGAGTGGCAGATGTTACTAATTGGGTGATTAAGACGAGCATATGTAAGATCACGTTATGAATATGTTAATTTGATGGATTTGCATGTTGATTTTTCATGACTACAGCTCTACATCATTAAAAAAATCATTAAAAATTAATTTTCGTTAAATGATCTGCCTGAATAGAGTTTCAAAAATTTTTTCTAGTTTTCTCATCACACATTTGATGATATTATGCTAATTACTCGAAGACCACCAAAATGGAATTCACTTTTAATGAAATAGATTCATTCCAAAAGCGATTTCTAAAGTATGCACAGGCTATTGCAATCGTTCTAAATTGATGCATGAAATGTTTGCAGACTCATTTGAAATTATTAAGGTTTGGCTATAGCCTATATCTAGCAAGGCATTTTTTGAAATAATAAAAACTATCCCTTGCGGTAATCGCAAAAGGTTTTATATCATTGAAACTTTAAAAAAAAATCTTTATTATTCAATGAAATAAGTTGCGAAAAGAACTGATTTGAAAGTGAAATTACTTTTCTTAATTTTTTGAAACATTTGTAGCATGTTACTGCTTACTTTATATATTTATATTTTTTCCTTAATTTTTATACAGAGAATCAAAACTTTCTTCTTTACTTTTTGCAAGTTTAAATGAAATCTTCAGAATCAATTGTTTTTTTTTTCCTGAAAAAATGAAACTGGAAGCATTTTTGCTTGATATTGAACGTAAAATATGTTTCCTGTGCTAAAAATTTAGGCGATGTACCAAATAAATCGCGTTTCGTTATTTCTGCGAATCAGTTTTAGTTTTAACAAACACAGCAATAAATGGAATTATGTTTTGCTTCTTGATTTGTAACTTTTAAAAGTCTGTCACATCATACCAGATCGTTGATTGTAGCAAAAGATTTCTATCAGATCTAAAAAAATTTGATACTTTATATGAATCAACACGAATTTTTGGTTCTCTTTCATGATTTTACTGATAAAATTTATATATGACAAATATTTGCATATTTCTTCCACAACTCACCTTATTCATTGACTTCTTTCATCGATATCTTTTATCGCTTTTGATTAATAATTTAGTTTTTGAAGAATTTAATGCAGCTATCAAAGTTACAGAACTTTACCTATACCTAATTTCATCCATGTTCATCATATTCCTTACTTATTGCTCCAATAGAAATTCGAAGGTCTGTTTCTCACGGACAACATTTTTTTGAAACCTTACATATTTTGTTGACTTAACGAAGAAGAAAAAATATTAACAATATTATGTATTTTAATTCAAAAATTTCCCTTACTTGCTTTTTTAAATAAATGTTTCTTTTCCAAACTGCCTTTGATAATACCACTTACAAGCAATGATTATGCTCAAGTGCGCTTCAATTCTTCTACTTCTCTAATATTCTTCACTTTTTTGTGCTTCAACGCTGTTATGTTTGATTCTTTTACAGCATTCTGTTTGTAAGTGTTTGCAAGTAACCACCAAAAATATTATTGTTGAATTAGAAGAAGAAAGATAGTAGCAATTTTGTTGAATTCATGGTACAGTTTCATATCTTTCATTTGAATAACTGCTCTTCCTTTTTTGTGATCGTTTCTTGCAAGAAAAAAGTATGAGAAAAGTCTAAAATTTGATTCCGAATATAAAAATTTGCTTAATATTGCATTGAATTTCATGCAGAGTAATATTTTAACATCAGTTATAGGTTGCAAAAGTTGTAAAACATTGCTATTTATAAATGGTAGCATGTTTTAAATTGCCTGCTAAATCTGGTAAATATAGATAACAGTATCACAAAGCAATAACTGACAAAGGGGAACTTCAGAGACTACGTTTACTTCTTACTCACTAATTAATTTCTATTTATGACACATTTTAGAAACTGAGTGATAGAAAAGACTCAGAGTTCATTTTTGAAAAAAATGAGAGAAATTTCCATATAAATCTATATATTTTTTTAACAAATGAATAAAACTTAAATTAACCTATAGAAGATACTATTATTAAAAAGCAATTAATTTCGTTAATAGCTTAACTTTGGCCGTTTTTACTGTTTTTAGTATATTAAATATAAAAACATTTTTCATTGAAAGAAAAATTTTATAACGTTTTTAACAAACTAATAATGATAATTAAAAATTGATCATTGTGCTTGCGCATGTAATGGTAATTTACTTTCTCTAAAAACGAAGGTGCTAATTTGTCGAGCTATTCTCATCAAATATGTTAATGAATAAAAATAAAACTCTTCAACATCGATATTTTGTAATTAAACCTTTCAAAACTCTATTATATTCATATATAATTCTTCTTTGTGTTTGGGAATAGAATTAGGAAGCAAAAAAGTCTGTTTTTGTCATTTTATCTACGAAAAATATTTTATGATTTTTTTTACTTAATTTCTAGTTTGTAATTTTTTGTTGTCATTATTTAGCAAAAAAAAAAAAAGCAATTAACTGCAAATAGCTGAAACTATGACTGCAATCGGTAAAATAAATTTATTGTAGAAAAAATAATCATATATTTCTTTAAATATAAATTACACTGATTTTATCGATGAAAAAAAATTTTTCCTCTTAATAAATACAAAAAATATACAAGTAAATAAGTAAATATATATATTTAATTGCAGACAAAGACTACTTTCGTTTCATATCAAAAAAGGTTAATCCAGTTTAATAGAAGTTAGATAAACCTAATTTTCTTCTTTACAATAGTAAGTTAGCTTTGTTCAATTTGGTATTGTCAGCAGAGGTTTACTTTTTCATTATATTTAACTTTTTTTTCAAGTTTTTGACTTTTTTTTGTTTTTATTTAAAATGATTTCCTTTAAAATCGGCATTTGATTTAAAGAGCTTAGCGTATTAAAATAAAAATAAAACAAACTCTACTACTTAATGTAATTGTTAACACTATCACCAAGAAGTCAAAAATCAAACAATAAAAAATTTTCAAAACAAATCCAGAAAGCAAAATATTTGATTCTTAAAAAGCATTAATCAACATCAGTTTTTCAGATTGAGTGCGTAAATAATAGAATAAAATAACATTTTTTCAAAATGGTCTTAAAATTGTTTGCTGGGAGATGTTTTATACTTATCAGACATTTTGTTAAATCAATTTGAAAATATTTCCGTTCTGGCAAAAGGTAACAATTATAATAATATCTAAAAAACGCAAGCTGAAATTCATGCAGTACCAACTCCAGTTTTAATCTATTTTACTAAAGGTTAATAAAACATTGCATACTTTGGATACAGTACTCTTAAATGCTGTTTTTAGTTGATTTGATTGTTAAAAAACTCAAATTCACGTCACTTAATTTTGTATTTTTAAAAATATTTTATTCAAAACATGTCTGCTGTAATTTAATAACAATAATATATCGATAGTGACGCAAATAAATGTTGCAATTACTCTATTGCGATCAATTTAATTTAATTTCAGTTCAATGTTCCTTTAATTTTCGGTGATTGTAGTCATTAATTTAGGAATTCAGTAGTAGAGCTAATAATGAAAGAGGTATACTGTATTATTTTTCAGTGAGCTTTGCTCAGTTTCCAATAATTTTTTCATTACTTAAAGTCAAGTCAAAAATTTTATAAAAAATGTACAATATATGATAAAATAAAATATATGAAATAATTTTGTGCAAATATTTCATTGATTCAAAGGCGACTGTTTTTTAACTTATTGGTGTTGCTCCTTTTTGTTGATTGAGAAAAAAATTACACGGACAGCAATATTAGCGCTAATTTGTATTTTTCCTCTGCCTGTGTTGGGTAGCTAACAAGCTTTTTTAGCTAAGTGAACAGGAATGAGGTGTATCATTATTATTACAAAAGTACAGAAAACACAAATCAAATGCGATGTTGCGTTTTTAAGAAAGGCAAAAAGCGCAACAAATAACTTTACTGCACCTTTCCAATCATCCATCTTTGTTGATTGTGCAAAGTGAAAAGTTTGCGGGCTGCTATTCGCTTGCAGCTTTGAAGTTCTCCAAAGAAGTTTTCCTCATATGATGATGACGAAAGGAAATTATTGGTTACAAATTGGCAACATTTGTACGTACCACTTTACATTCTATTCCTCTATAATCCATTACTTTATTAATTTAATTTAATTTAATTTAAATTAATTTAATTAATTTATTAATTTATTCATTCATCTATCCATACATATAACCTTCTTCCCTTCCTTCTTCTCTATTCTTTTCCCTTAATAATAATGATATCACATTCATGCATATTTACTAATATTATTCTTTCTTTTCTTATAATAATTATTCGCAGTAGAGAAAGAAATATTGCTTGGCAGCAATTACTTGTAAAATGCCCATTGAAATGAATGCTATAACTGATCAAAAACAGGCCCAAGTTGAAACAAACGGAATATACTGATTACTACTCATCATTAACAAACGAATAATAATGCAATTAACATAAATTCATTTCCATTCATTTCAAAAGTCTGAAATGAATGGATTTGCAAATCCAAATGTTGAATGCACATTTATTGCTATCATTTGTTTTTTATGCCACAAATTTCATTCCTTGACTGTAGTATATTAGACTTGCAGAAGTTTATTGAAAAATAAATCGAAAATTTGCATTTTGTTCCCAGAAAAAAAGATTATGTTGTGAAGCGATTCGCTTATCTAAATAGTTGAATAAATTATTTTTTAACTATCTTACTTCAATAAATAAATAATAAAGATTTAATTCTTGGTCCAATACACAAATATTTTGAAGAGAATAACAAGTAACAAGAAACTGATTCACCCTCTGCCATATTTAGGAAAATCTTAGCATTATTTCAACAGTAAACAAATTTTCAAACATTAGTAAATAAACTTTTTTTCCTTTTTTTGCGCATTTTTGTAAAAAAGAGCAACTGTATTATATTATTTTTAATTTAATATCTGTGATGGCTCCGAAAAATATGCAATTTCGATAATCCTGGAAAGTTTTCGAAATTTTAGAGTTCATGTAGAATGTCCTTTTCAAAGATTTCTTCTCAGTTTGTATTTTATTCAGTTTATTCAAACATTTCACACTTAACATTCCTAAAAATTTAGTTCCAGGAAATGACTTATGATGATTTTAGCTGGTAGAAATGGTCCTTTTGGCTTTTTCCAACTCCCAGTAACATCAACTTCCACTGCAGCTGACGTTGTTCGCTTGCCAGCAACTTCCATTCAGAACCCGCTGTGTTTGTCACCAAATTCACTTTCACTGAATAAGAAACAATCGAGACCGACATTTACCGGACATCAAGTTAGCCATTTCGTTCTAAAATCACAAGTGTAAAAGTTTTTAAATCATTTCTACTCATGCATAACAATTAAATACACGAAATAAAAAACGGCAATATCTTCAAAATTAAGAAGCATGGAGTGACCTGTCAATTTTTTCTTGAAGCATCACTTTGCGGTTTTAGAAAATGAAATCAAGCATTTAACGTTTATTTTGCTTTTCTTATATTTCAACTTTCATTTAGCTTTTTAACTAGAATTTTGATATTCTTCAAAATATTTTAAATTTGACAATCACCATGAAAGAAGTTTTTCTAGTGATTATCACATTTTTTTTGTCTCTCGTTTCCTTTGAAACTCTATTCGTTTACTTTACTTATTAAAAATACTGCCAAATATTCTAAATATATATTTCTTTTTTATCGAAAAGTTAAGGAGGACCTCACAAATATTCTAAATTTTTAAGATATTTATGTTGGAGAAGAAATTTGAGCAAACAAAGTATTTAGCTGGATCAGATCGAGCCCAACTTGCTCAAGAACTGAGTATGAGCGAAAGTCAAGTAAAAGTTAGTTGCTTTTTTATGATATTTAAATTCAAGTAGTTTACAAAGTGCATTTGATGGACTACTCATCTATTTCTGTTATGCTTCAAATTATGCTAAACATTTTTATTTTTTGAGCATAATTTTTATTCCGTTTCCAACTTTTATTTTCAGTGTTATTAAACTTTGTTAACTTAACAGAATATTTGGCAGATTAAACAAATGCAAATTAAGCATAACTTATTCATCCCTTCTGTCAACTGTTGCTTGAAAGAAAGATTTGTAAAAAGGATAATAAAATACATCCTTGCATGGCAAAACAGATGCTTGCATAAATTATCATCATTTGCCGGAAGACATCAATGAATAAGATTGATCACTTACAATATTACCTCTCAATTAAACCTTTACAATTTTATTACATTAATCTTTCGTTTGACGGCATATGAATCAACAAGGCGAGAACATCGCTTAAGGCAAATTAATCATATAAATTGAAGAAATAATCACTTTAGTAAATAATAATAATATTATAACCAATAATTAAGATCAGCAGTAATGAAGCTTTTTAATGACATTATAATAATACTAATACTTATAATTATAAATGTAATAATAATTGTTATAATTATAATCTATAGTTATATCAATAATAATTATTATACCAATATTAATACCAATAATTAGTGATATGTGCCATTATCACCACTTTTGCTTGTCATCAGTCTCTGCAACAATATCTAGAAGTACAAATTTCTTTCAAATACTTCATTCAAAAAGTTACATGGCATGATATTTAGCAAGTATTCAAAAATTTTATTTGATTTAGTTTTTTCAAATATTTATCATTCTATTTTCCTCGAATTTGATGGATAATTGAAATGCAGCAACTTTGCATTGATGAATTTCAAATGCAGTCATTTGCATTTTAATAATAAATGAGAAAAATATGAATGAATAGATGATTATCATTTTTAATTTCGGACAATTCAGTAGATGACTAACTGCCAAAATGAGATTTTTAAATAATAACAATAATGCCATAATAGTAGTATAGTACTAGTTTTTGTTGATTGGTGAAACGGAGAAGAGTGGAAAAATTTATCTTTACAATTTACTTCTAATTCGATTCAAATTCAATCGAGAATTTGATCATAATTCGCTATTACAATTATTCATCATTTCAATCAAATCATTGTAATCGTCTTCTTCCCCGTTAATGTTTACCTATCAAATCTTGCATACGTTGATTCCTGATGAATGCAATGAAAAGGTAAAAAGACATACCGACAACTCTTGCTTCTTTTCTTCCCGTTATAGATGATTGTCATGTGTATATTTTATTGCAACATTTAGAAAAGTGTAGCAAAATAACGCGATAATTGTATTAGCTTAAGATATTTGAGGGAAATTACTAATATATAATGAGCAAATACATACTTTTGGCTTTGAAAAATAGCTGTAAATTATGCAAAGTATTTACTTAATAGAATTTCTTATAAATATGTTAATTTCAGTATTTGAAGAAATTTGTGATCTTAAATGATAAATCTATGACTAAATCAGTTTTCTTATATTTTCAGTGTTTGAAACTATTGACAGCAATCGAAACTTAATTCGCTGAAATAAGGTATTTACAGTTAGGTTTCCCTCCAGTAGAAATCAATCTCCAGAAGAAATCAATCAAGAAAAAAAAAATTAAATTAAGGGTTAAACGAACATTATTGTGAGCAAAGCAGAAAATAATCTGAAAAATTAAATTTTGAACTGACTGAAATAAAGAAGTTTATATCAGAGAACAATCATTGGCACCATAACAAAGCTCAAAGAAAAAAAAAGTGTACTCACATTTTCCCAGTTTTTCATTTTTTAATACTGTATTGCCTATCATTAAATTTGCAACAAAATTTGCAGCCGAGTTCACATGCCTTACTTTCATTGCAAATTGTAAATATTTGAGTTGCTATTATTCAGTGAAATCTAGAAGAACATTTAATTTTTTAATAATTAAAGGCTTAAACACACTTTTTCAAAATTAAACTTCAAAAGCGTGACTTGTTTTTTTATTTTACTGATTATGCATGAAAATCTAACTTGGAATACTGGTTATTTACCTTCATAAAAACAAGGTTTTACTTGCTTGTATACTAATTAACTTCTACAAAAACTACATGATTCATATTGATTCATTTGCTATCTGTTCTGAGATTTGAATTTGCTAAATGATTTCATTCTCATATGAACAGCCGTCATTAACTTGATATTTTATTTAATGTATGACATGACTAGTTTTGACTGGTTCCAAATTGGAATAGTTCTGTATTAGCTTCTTCAAAAATTTGTGCATGTTTTTTTGATAAGCTATTTTATCTTCATTAAATAAATGCTATCAGATTTTGAAGACGATTTACTTAAAATTGACGTCTAATATTATTTGCGTTATATAGTTTGCAAGCAGTGAAATTTAGGAAAGCAGCTATAAGCTTTAGAAGTTCACAAAGTTCTATATCTGAAAAAAAAATACTTGTGTAAAATAGATTTTAAACAATACGACTTCAAATAGAAAAATGAAAAATTTTTTTTCATTTGTCAATTTTTACAATAAAGCTTTGGCTACAATTTTCTCGTCGTTCTAAAGTAGTAAGAAATTATGAACTGTTAAATTTTTTCTCATGCTTCAATATTTTGTTAGTAGTTTTAGTTCCGTAGCAAATTCGTAGCAAAGCTCCCAAAGGAACAAAAACGAAATGTGGAGAAAGGAATTAATTATAGCAAATAATCTTTAAATGCTTGAGATGTAAATTATTAGATTTGGTAGGAAGTTTCTGTTCATTTCAAGTCTCATGGGTAAAATTTCACTTCATGTTTTCATGACTTTCCATTAGAAAGTCATGAAATTTCTTGTGATATTGCACCTAAATTTTAAAAATCAATGCAAGAAACAACTTTTGGGGATAGAAAAGTGATTTTAGAACTACTGAACAACAAATAAATAGGAAAAATAGCACGAATAATCATAACTACTCATAAGATCTTTCGTTTCAGTGCTCAATTTTTTTCTATCGTTTGCATATTAATCACTATTCATTTAAGGGGAAGTTATGCTACGTACGAAAATTTTCTTTTCAAAATGTTTTTTCAGTTATTACATATAAAATGTATTCTTATTGAAAAACACTGAGGGAATGTTTTCTTCAGCTGATTAACGAAAATGATAAAATAGCACTATCCTTTGAAAATATGCATATTCAGCGAGGAAGCAACATAAATTTCCTAACATTTAAATTGTAACTTTAAGTTGTAAAACTTTTTATTGCAGGAAAAACCCCAAAAAAATAGTACAGACAAAAACTCTTCTTCAATTTTTTTCAATCATTTAAATGCTTAATATTATGTTGCAAAAAGAAACCATGCTTATTATTGTTACACTGAAGGCATGCCGTTTGACTAATATGAATGACCATTGCAGCTTTCAGGTTTGGTTTCAGAATCGACGCACAAAGTGGCGGAAGAAAGAAGCAGCAGACAATGCTTTAGTAAAACGTGGTGAAACGCACGAACCTAGTACGGGACGCACCCAGCAATTACGTGGTTTAACATCGTTTTTGTCATCGTCGAACTGAACCCTACAATCGTTATTCTACTGGGTAATTAGCAATGTAGTACAGAATAATCTCTTTATGCTTTCAAAGGTCAAGAAGAAATAGTTAAAGAACCAAAAATCTGGTTCAAATGATTTAAAGACTTTTATAATATCTAGAAGTCAGGATAATGCAAGCTGATAACGCAAATGAAATTTAATAAAGCTACTTCATTTTTCATTTCAGTGTTGAATTTTTTGCTTGCTATAATGCATCATCTGACTTGAAAGGAGTATTTTAGAGAAAATCTAGTTAATAACTGAAGACTTAATAATCATTGATTAAAATATTACAAATATTGCTCTACTATTATGGCATGATGTCCCGATCTCGACAAAAGAAATCATTTTACGTATTTACATCATACTTTTTTTGTTTCGACCAACTATTTGATCAATTTTACTGACAAGCTAGCATGACCTTACTTTTATTGCATACATGTTTTTTATGACTGTTTTGCGCAATGTCTTTTGCTTTCGTATATATTCAAAGCATTATAATTTGAATCAAAGTATAATGACTAGTATCACCACTTCATTTTGCTTTATTTTTTTGTATTTGTTTGAACTTTCAAGGCTATTATATGTTCAACTCCAAGTATACAAATAATATGTTCATCAATATACAAAATAAGTTTTTCAGCTTCAACCGCTCAAGAGCTTAAAATTTTTGTTTTTGTTGTTTTTCTTATGTTTTGATTGTTCTCTCGAAATTGGAATTCACAAGTTAATAAATATTTGTTGTTTAAATTCTTATTTTTTGTTGATTCAAAATGTGTTTTAACAAAAAGCAGTTTTACCTTTATACGATTAATATATGTAACTGTTTTAAAAATTGATGATTTCTAACTCTGGAACTCAACTTTTACAAGATCATCGCAGAAGTAGCCAGATATTTATTGTCAATTGTCTATTCTGTTAGAATATAATTCTACTTTTTGGTGAATTGTGTCTCAAAATTGTTGGAGATTCATGTGCAATTATCAGAGCTATACAAAAATTTCATTTTTTTGATATATTTATTACAGGTACTTCCTCATTCATATCAAATATGCCAATAGAAACTTGATAAATGTGCTAGCTAATGAACAGTTTCAATAATTTTATGATAGAAGCTTACAGTCAGGCAGCTACAAAAGTTTTTGAAATAATAGAATTCTTTTTCTATAGTCTTGTTAAATAGTTTAAATTTTCCTAATTATAATTAAAACATTGAAAATGCTTGAAGTTATGGAAGTGTCCAAATTTATTGCAAGTGAAGAATGCATTACTACAGTTGAATTTTGAAGAAGAAATGATAGCTCAAACAAATGCCTTACATGGCATGCTACTAAAAAACTTTTCTTATTAACATTCTAATGAAAGAAATAATTGAAATGACTTTTTGAATGAAAAAACTGCAAAATAATTAAAAAAAAAAAACTAACTAATCCAATTTTCTGTTTCACTATAAAATCTCACAAATGAGTCTGTCGACCTGTTTGGAAAGTTCCTGAAATGTTTTGATATCTAGTGCTGGAGTTTTTTGTATCTTATTTGTGTTCGTATGATCCAGAACATCTCTAACTTTTTCATTAATTTGTAGGTTTTAGTCGATCAATGCACTAATTTGGTTGTAGGTCAAGAGAAATGTCAAAATATGCCTTATGACCGAAACGCATACCAATCGAGTAGAGATGCATTGAGTTTAGTCACATTCCAAACTCAACTTTTAATAGTCAATCATTTTTTGATTTTGTCTTACCTACCTTATTAACAATATGTAATAGATTGATTACAAATTATTTAGTCGGATTTAAAGGATAAAATTTGCATTAAAATAAAAAATTTTGATTTTCATCTTAAAGATCTGTTTGTCATCATATCAAAACTTAGCTTTGAGATTATACGTTGCTCACCAACAACTCTAAACAAGCAAGGTTTGCTGAATATTTATACTATTATTGCGCGTATAAATAACCGATGGATGCTTACCATCGCTTATTTATACGTGTATCATTCATGCATTTAATAAACTGAGGAAGACTAAGGATGGCATTTTCATTGGAATACCTCAGAATAATTATATTTAATGATTTTTACTTGAAACTTCTAAAATTTCTGCCTTGAAATTAGAAAAATATGCAGAAATGAGACGGTCAATCAAATATAGTTGATGAGAGTTGAAGAAAAATCACATGAACTTTAAGGTATATCCAATTATAGAAATATAAGACGAATTTTCGTAGTGTTCATTTCCAATACTGAATCTCTGGAAGACGAAAAATAAAGATGAATAAAGCAGTGAACATTTCTTGCAAATTGGATGCTGTAATCCATGCGACTCACCATTTTTACATTTTTTTAATGTTTCAGAGAGAGCCGGAAGCAAAACTCTCATGTCATTCTTCATTCAGTATTTTTGAAAGAGAAACAGATTAATGAAGTAGTGAAAAAAAATTATTTGATCTGGATAATTTCATCGAGATCATGAAAACGTTTGCATTCTTTGAAGCATCTTTAATCACGTTATGAAAAAAACATTGGTGCTTCGCAAAGAATGCATCTATTTCCGCAGTGGGTAAATGTCAACTGAGGACGGATAAATTTCACTGTCAGTTGACAACAAGAAATCATTTAAAAGTACTTGTGTAATTGAGATCAATTTGAGTAATTAACAATGTTTTGGAGATGTGAACACTCATTTTTTAATTTGTGAACATTCATTCATTCATTCATCGCTAACTATTCCTTCATATATAGTCAATATTTGTGGGCATCAATCACATGACAAATAGTATCTTTTTTTCCCTTCTTTCTTTAACAAAATTCCAACATTTATCCGTTAGGTTGATAACGCATGTGCCTCCCTTTTCGTTTTCCTTCCTACAAAATATTGATTTGTCCCTTTCAGTTTCCTTTTTTTTCCAATACTTGTCACCATTTTCTCTCCTTCTCATTAAAAGCTTTTTAAACTATTCTTTCTCAATTCAAATTTGAAATATTTCTGCATTGCTAAGCGATAATTACTTCAAATTCAGTTATAAATTAAATGTGAGATTGATATAAGCACAGCAATGACTTAGAACTGGAGGTAGTTGCAATGAAATTAGTTTTGATAATTGCTTTATTTGTTCACATTGGAAATTTTTTAATTTCTACTGTTTTTTGATTTTAGAATGTCAGAACTTTCAAACTATAGAAACTTTTACATCGATGTAAATGGTCATGATGTTTAAAAAGTGGCAACTTAGTTCCAAACCACAAACCTCGAAAATTAATAACGTCACTCCATTTAATAGCTCTAAAAATCTGGTCAAAAATTCACTTTCGTATTACAATTGTTTAATTTTTTTTCGGATGTAAAATCAGAGTATGGCTGCTTTTGAAGAAGTACCATTCATTTCTGTCATCGGTGACCTGTAACAAAATATAATGGGCAATTTGATTGCATTGAATCCCTCTGTTCCAATTATACTTCCATAAAACATGATTTTCTGGCAAATGTTACTTTTGCCGTTTCATTCAGTTTCATTCTCAGCTTCAAGAAGAGGTAGAACTTTCTCGTCACCTAATAAATACTGCCAAGTATGGCTGTTATTTGAGCGATTTGAATTACTTTTGCAAATGCGAAAAATGAAAATTTTCAGTACAAAAAATTATATGCAAAATTATGCGTCGTTGAAACATTGTTGAACAATATAAACTTTAAAATAAATTCAAATTCTTAGCAAATGCAGATGTAGTTCAATCTTTTAATTGCTAGCATATAAAAACTGGCAGTTTTTTTAGAAATATTTTAGAAGAGTGTCATCTTGAATGGAAAGCATCATACCATGCAAATGAACGCCTAGAGCTAATAATGATAAATGAAACATGGGTGGATACGTTGGGTCGTTGCGTTCTAAGCTCATCAAATCGTCAAAATTACATTTTTCGTTTTGATCTGTAAGCATGCTTTGAAAATATTTCAGTTCAGCAGACCATGGAAGTCTTTAATTTTATACTCATCTATGTGATAACTAGTTACTGAGAGTTCTAACTGTATTTTGATAGAAGTTCCATCTCCATTTCTAGTTTAAGTGTTCAATCACTAGGTTAAAAATGGCATGTTTGAGTTATTAAAATAGTATTATGGTGATTGAATTTTTGCTATTTAATTGTCAATAGTAAATATTTTTAAATGTTGCAACTTTAACAAAAACCATGTAAATTTTTGTGATAGCTATTTTATTGCATAGCACATTTTGCTAAGTTCTTTGTAATTTTTAACTGACAAAATCAACAAAGAAAAATTTTCAGGAGTAGTAAAACTTGTTATCGCTGTGTGGCAATATTTAGCTTTCATCCGAATATATTGCAATATAAGCAAAGTGTGCACTTTTGGTGGTTATATTAGTCAAATTGGTTGATTGCATTTGATTAGAAATTAAACATGATTAATCACAAAATTACACAGTTTATCATCACTCATTTTTATTTTGGTCGTAAACCTACTTTTTCAACATTTGCAAACTCTATGTGCATAATCATGATTGACTCAATTGATATTGCTAGAGATATTGAAGGTAGATGCATTGACCATTATAAAGTGGACAACGATGATATCGACACTTTGTGCAAAAATGCACTCCTTGGTGATACACCGATGAAAATGCTCTTTCAAAGTAAGAATTTGACTTTTTATTTTGTAAAATTTGTGCCTAGAGATTTATATACTGTTTACAAATGTTTACTTCAGCATTTAGTACGCATTTATGTAATCCTTTTTGTTTAATTGTGATCTACATAATATTATTCATTTCAGTTGATGCAAAGCCTGAGTCGTGTCCCTTCGAACCTCCTTTAAATTTTACTTATACGATCCAAGATGGTGCTTGTTCATCGAGGATATCATCTGTAACAGCTTGTTCAGGATACGGAAAATATCGTTTTCAATATGAAGCTTGCCCGGAATTACCGAACTCTGAAATGCATGGCAGGTTGATTCAGTACCTTAAAACATGAATCAGGAAATTCACAAAACTACTCAACTTTCTAACCGACGGACGTTGTTTGTTATTTTTGCCTAGGCATAAATATGATATCAAAGCGGCAAACTTAATTTCTAAAGTTCTTTACTTCTCTTACAATTTTTAAAATTATAGTGGAGGAGTTGGAATGCATTGCACACTGGAAGACATTTGGACGCGATTTCTTTGCTGTGCGCATAAGTGATTCTTCATTTCCTGTAGGAAATACCATTTTCCGATGCATGGTACTGTTCAGAACAGCCTTCCGATCAATTGTTCTTTCAACAACAAATTGACTAAATATATAACTAGTTTCTTTGCACTATTAAAAATCTTATCTCAACCAAAACACATTTGGTTTCAGCAGGTAAGTTTTTGAAATATCAATTATCTGTCTTAGGTACAACAGACAACTATAGCTGGGGGTGGCAGCATCGGTTTTTCTGCTGATTCTAGTTGTAATGAATTAATTGACCTGACGTATGCTACTACAAAAATCGATTACACTCAAGGTGGTTAATTATTTACCAGTTCATTCTTATATTTTTATCATTTTACTTTTTTGGACAAAATTAGAAATTTCAGCTTCCATATCCCTACAGACAATCTTTTATTGTAAAAAGAATCCGAAAAAAAATGGTAATGTTTTCAGAGTTATTGGTGAAATCACAATGTCAATTTCCATCATTTCTAGTGCACGATTTCAATTCATCACATAAACGCGTATGGACATCTATAACAACCGGTTTCAAACATCATGTTGATTTTGGCCAGTTTTTCAGACACTTTTAGGCAGAGATTGCAGCAATAGTTTTTTTAGCCATTAAGACTTCAGAAATTTTCATCTCAGATTTTACTGAGCAACGTTATTATCGTTTTATTTTGTCGTATAATTAACTCGTTAATGACAAAAGACTGAATGATGATAGTAATAGCAAAAATGACAGTGCTTATCCATCATACAACTCACGATAAACAAAAAGGAGCATAAGTAATCAAACGCAAAAAAAAATGATTCCAGATATCTTGTTATTTCTGCTTCTGTCCTAATTAATAATAATTACAACTATTAATTACAATAATAATAATTTAAATAATAATAATAATAATAATTACAGTAATAAGAATAATAATTACAATAATAATAATAATTATTATTACAATAATAATAATAATAGTAATAATAATATTAATTATATTACATATACTATTATATTGCATATTAATATTAATATTAATAATAATAAATATCACTAATGATGATATTAAATACTGATAGTAAATAAACTGATATGTAAGATAGACACCACTTCTGCTTATGAATATCTTTTGTTTTTGTCTGGCAGTTAAGTGATTTAAATCAAACATTTTTTTACAATGACAACAGCAATTGTAATTTGAATAAATATTATTGATTAATGAAAATTTATTTTCTGGATTTTAACTACGAAACACAAAATTGTTGATGAAGCAAATATTACTCTTAGGTCCATTGTAAAAATAGCATCATATATTTATAATATCTATAGTTGCACTGCGATATAAAATGGTAATCAAAAAATGTATGGTATTTCTACATCATACATTTATTTTTTAACTATTATTGCAGACTATAAAACATTTTCATATTTTAATTTATTTTGGATTATCACGTATAGGTTTTAGATACGTGGATTACAATGTCAAACGGGCTAAATCATTCAGTGCTACAATGTCTAGAAGTTGAAAATTTGGGAAATGTTCATACTATTATAATATATACGAAAACGCTACAGTGCACATCTGGATATCAATGTTTTGAAGTAAGTTGTTTTTTCTGATAAAACTAGTTTAAAATCGTATGATTCAAGATTTATTATTTAAATGATTCCAGCTACAGCTACATTTATTATACGCCACTAAAAATTAAAACAGAAGGAACAAATCACTGCTAATTTATACTTTTTTCTAATTTGTATGTATTATTTTACAAAATTTTAATTTTCAGTAGATTACTATAATAAAAAAGGACGAATTTGCGGTATACATATAACCAAATGATTTAAATAGCACAGATTGCAATATCACATACTTAATAATAAATTAAGAATGCAGAGTTACATTTCAGAATTGTAAAATGATTATTCTCTATAAATTTTTACATAATTTGTAGATCAAGAGGAAACATAAAAATATTTTGGAAATTAGATATACAAGTTTGTTTAACAGTGTTCCAGTAACGTGTAATCTTCTTGATTACGAATCTATTGATACCGTAGTACTCGAAAACGCTGAGGTTTGCTTCTAACTTCGAGCGACCTGATTTACTATTAATCGAAATATATTTTCAAAATTTCCTCTTCATTTTCATGTATCAGTAAGTTTAAGGCAGCTTGTCCTTTCAAGCACAGACATTCATCTCATCCATGCCCAAATTACACAGTACAGTTTGGCTCTGTCCATGAACATCCACTAACTTCCTTTTCTGAATGCACTGACATTTCACATGGTATGTGTGCTTTGTATTTAAAAAAAATTAACTAAAATTTTATTTGCATGCTGTCAGTCAAGAAAGCTAAAAAAATATACAGAATCACGTCAATCTTCAAAAAATGTATCAGTTCTAGATTGATAAAAATGTGTAATTCATACAGGATTTGCTTATATGACGCAGCACATTATCATTATTACATAACAGAATTTCAGTAGCTATAAAAGCATCATTATGCTGTTTCACTTTCAGAAAAGTTTGTATGTTTTGGTCCCTGGATAGAGAAGGATGTGACATATGTCATTACTAAAGACTTAAGTTCTCTGGAGTTTTACTGCTACGTAAGCATTTCCGACATACGCAGTAATCTATTTTTTCTACAATAAGTGATTTTAAAAAAAAATTACAGATAAAATACTTCACGAGTATTTCAGTCATATTTTTTAATGATTATCTGAAGGTTCTATCGTGATTTATTTGTACTTGTCTGTTTTTATCAGTTTTGGAATATATCTTATGCTCACTGACATATCAGCAACCCAAATTTATATGATCAAGAAGTGACTCATATAAAATACTATTATTCCACTGTTTTTCATGAAAAGAGTAGTAAACTGAACAAAATTTTAGTTCAAAATTTTTTGCTCTATTTCGATTACTTGTTGAAATTGCATTGCTGCAGAACTAAGAACATAGTTTCAACGTGCGTAAACCCAAAGTCAGTTTCATTTGATGTTACTTTCAGCAATCAATTAAATCGTTGACATGAAGGCTGAGGCTATAGCTGAATCATGAATTCATGTTTTTGCACATCTCTCATTCCTAATCCTTAGTCATATTGATTTTTAGATCTGTTTGCGTTATTTGAATGGTACAATTTTTATTCGGTCGTATCTTCGATCGGCGTGTCACCCGCAATCTTTTGAAGGACGTGAGCCAGATCACATTTTCACCTTCATGACTTTTGGTAACAAAATATCCTCTTTTTAAGATTTTGTCAGCTCATCATTATGCTTGTTTCATTACTCCATACTTTCCTATTATAATGAAGCTACATTTCATCTCAAAGAAAAATCATAGAAGCAAATAATTATTATGATGTTTGGGGTCAGATGACAAGATGCAGTCGATGATGTATTTAGTGTCTTGATCCAAAGAACGCACCAAAAAATTTCATTCACACTGTATACAGCTAAAATTTTGTTTGAATTAAAAAATTCGCTGTTCGTGCCTTCCCACTTCGAAATTTTGCTGAGTATTTTTGGTAGGTCTGTTGATTAAAAATAACTAAAAGTTAATGGTTTTGACACTTTTATGCTATAACTCCATAATTTCAGATACTTGCTCTTTCTTAAATGGAATCGATAGAAAGAATAATATCAGTTCATTGCTAGCAATCATAATCATTGTATTATTATTAATCGTGATTCGCATATCATTCTTTTGAATAGTTGTAAATCATATTTTTGTTCGGGAATCAATCACAATGAAATTAAAATAGTTCTTAAAATAGCACAAAACCTGAATAGATTTTTTTGGCTAAAATTTAATTTTCAGTTTGCAAGAAAAAATTCGTTTCCAGTGCAAGTGCTTTATCCTATGCAATTAATCAGTAGAATGGGAAACAGATTTTGTTTAAGCACATCTGTTTGTACTTATTTCATTGTATGCAAGATTGAACAAATCCACCAAGTTTCAGCACTGTCCGAATAACATGTGAAGTGAACAGCGATTCAAATGATATTCAAAAATTCGGATTAAGTGGTGTTTTGTGTTAAAAACCAGTTAGGTAGCATTCTTTTCGAAAAATGAAACTCAGTATTTGTATGAAACCAATTTAGTGAGAATCACAAAAAAAAGATTAGTTAGAAACACAGCTGATGATATAAAGGAAAGGCGTAACCAGATAGAAAATGAGCGACATGTGGAGGCTGTTTCACTATTTAATTATTTGCATGAAAAATTAAAGAGGACTCCTCTGCATTCTGTTCGGTCCATTGAGAAAACAGTGAAATTGACGGTAAAGGAAAAAACTGTGACAAGTAATTAATTTCTGTTCGCAAATGTCTTCTAGCAAATTCTTTTCACGAATAATCAATTTTGTTAAGAAAAAATTTTTATAGAGATAAGGTCTATCGAGATTACAGAATAGAGTGATTCAAGACACAAATAAGTTCTTCAACGACTAATTATATGCATTTTGGTTATTACAAGATGGTTAATAACAGTGGAAATTAAGAAAATTTTAAGTTAATTGACTATTTGTACATTACATTTATCGTTTTCCTCTTTATATTGTTATAGTACTCAATTTTCAATTTTTATGCGTGCGCCAATTTATGTAATTGTGACAATCAGTGCATTTGTATCTACCTGACTCAGTTTTTAATTTTTGCCAAAAAATTGCATAGACGTGTGCGAAAGACCTGACGCATAATCATTTCAAGGTAACAGCAGGACTGCATTATATTTGAATCCAAATTACTGGAACCAATTCTATCAATCCAGCTCATCGGTAACTGTTAAAAAATAAGAGGCAAATGCAAAGTTGCAATTTACTGCATTTGATTTTAAGAGAACTTAGTTAAAGGAAACTCTTGAATGCATGCCATTTTGACAAATGCATACCATTTTGCGGCAATGATGGTAATGGCTGACACATTATAAAGTGCAGATGAATCAAGACTTTACTCCGTGATGGAATAAATACCTGATTACCATCGTTTTTTCTTTTCACATTGCCAACAAATTGATGATAGCTGTTGTTATGGTGTTACTCTGTTACTATTATTGTTATAATTACTGTTAGTATGTATGTGTTCATTTTTGCTTTCTATCATCTACACCTTAGAAACTATTACGTTTCAAGCATCATAACATTTAGTGATAGTTGTACAAATTAGTAAATCTTAAAAAAGACTTTAACTAAAAACTTTTTATCATAGAAAAATATTGATGAAGAATTCATGTTGAACACCAGAGCTAAAGTTCAACTTAATAGTTCCAGGAATCATAATAATCTCAGTGCAGTTTCTGCGTTACTGATTTCGCATGTTTATCCACTGCAGTTTCATGAAGTAAACTAAACTGTTATTCTCATTTTCAAAATCTAATTATCGTTTTCAGGTTTTTAGGAAGCAATTACGTAATAGCAATCAATTGAGGAAAATGCTAGGGTTGATGAACTCACCCGGTGAATCTGTTGAATTTTATGCTCAACCGACAGTTGACCAAGATAATTCCGTCATCAATGAACAGTTCCAGAGAAAGTTAACTGTTTCATATATGGATGGTGAAAATTTCCATCATTTTTTAATTTAATCCAAAAAAGATTGAAGATTGTTCATTGCCATTTATGTACTCAGTTAACATTTAGACTTGTGGAGGAAGGTTTGGTTTATCCTACATTATGCTTTCAATATTCAAGAGCCATTTCAGCAAGACTTGAAAAAAAAAAGAAAATTGCTAAGAACAATTCGCAAAGAATTTGGAATCTAATAAACTGTGTCTAATATATTTTTCATAAAAACACAATGACTGACGACGATTGAGTATTCGAGGGGAGAAGTAGGCAAGATATAAAAGGGTGACAGAGCAGTCTAGAATGATGCATCCAAGCAAGATGAAATGACTGCACAGTTAAGCACTTAACAAGTAGAAATCAAGCATAGATTGAAGATGAGAGGCAAGAAAATAAATAATGGAAGATGAAGACTAGCTCAAAATTACTAGGAATGTGGTTTAATTATTGTTCGTATTTGACTGAAGAAACATCGTATAAAAATACAGACTAGTTGGATGATAGACCGCGAATTTGTTGTGGAGTAAAATAAGTATTCAGTATTTCATACTAAAGCTTCACATGCTTGCAGATGGACGTCAGCTGATCGATGGGAAAGTTGTGGAGAGAAGAGAACCCCAAGAGATGTGGTGCAGCCTGCTCACGAAGAGTGCCGCTAGACAATTTGAAGGACAACTTGTGTATAACTCTAAGTCCTTCTGTGATGAATGTAAGTCCTTCTGTATGATTACTTATTTTATATCAGCACGTATAGCTGCATGATTTTTAAATGAGTTGCACAAGCAAGGAGAGAACATTTGAAGTTATCATCACTTCGTCTGCAATCAGTCTTACTTAATGATTTTTTCTAAACACAAGCAATCACCTCTGGCATCATATAGAGCAGGATGTATAAGTTTTAAATGTACCAAGTTGCACCAAAATAGCGAGAAATGAAATGTTTACTTACCATCCGATTTCCTCTCTATTATTTATATGTGATATGACTGCGTGTGTTTTGATATTCATTTCCTCGAACGTTTCTATTTTTTGCTGAAAGCACTGGCAGATTATCTTTGACATTTGTAATGAGTTTACAATTTTTCTACCATTGCACATTGTAGATCCGACTGCAACTGTGAGGGAAGAAATTGAAAGCAAGTTAGTTAATCCGGAAATTACAGTGAGTCCTGAATCGAGCGCTATACCAGAGGTCGAGAATTTGAACCCAGCAAATGTTTCTGTTATTGATATTTTCGATAATGAAAAAATATGCAAGCAAGATGAAAGTGAAGTGGTAGCAGAAGGGAAATCATCTGACTGAAGATTAAAAAAGATAAAGATGGAAGTGCTTTGTAATAAGCTCTTCCTGGATCAAGATATAAGTCATATCTCTTATTCTACTATTACTTCAGCCTTCTCATAAGTTTTTAACGGTAGATTTAATTTTTAAAACATCATATCTTATTTTTGGTCGTTATAATAGTTTCTGGTTTTTTTTTCTTTTTTCAATTTCCAGCGCATCATCTTTAATGACACGGAAAAGAATAGCACACCAATTACAGATTTTGATTTGGTATTTGTCCATTTTTCAAATAGTTCGTTTCACTATTATTTGTTTCCATCATTTTTTGATGAGGTATAAAAGAAAGACACAAGGATATGTGATAACATCAGTTTCATAAGCGCATGGTACGTAGTCTTAATCGTAAAATGCTAGAAACGGTTAAGTGAGCAATGAGATACTGTCAACAAGTATTAACGTTGTTCAGTTAATTTGCTTGCAGAATTGGTGAGAAATTATGTTGGAAACAAACAAAATGAAGTTCAGATTTATGAATTTATCCTAAAAGGTCCAGAAATTTATGGACCTCATTATTTCTGTTACAAATCAAATAATTTAAGAATTGCTTATTTTTTTCTATACCTTCATTTTTGCAGAAAATTTATAGCATCTTTAAAAAGATCTCAAGAAAATTGACAGAGTTTGTCAGTACATTAAATAAATTGAGATAATAAGATTCCATTAAATACCAGCATTTGTGGATATTAAGAGTTATATTAAAATTGTGATTGGATAAAATGCTAGTAAATTTCTCCTGAAAATGTCATTAATGTTAAAATCAATAGTGCAGGAAGATTTTTAACTACAGTGTTGTTTTTTAAATACCTAGTAATTGCAAATTATTACAAATAATTTAAGAGCTTAAAAAGTAATGTGAATAATTTTTTTTTAACTTTCCCTTCTTAAATATAATGAAAAAGAGTAAAAATTTTTGAAAATATCTTTTATTTTGAATTCTGAAGGAAAACTAAAATTAGAATATTACACGTACTAATTTCTGAGTAAGAAAACGTAATATGAATGAAATGCTAGTTCTAAAGTGGAAAATAAATCTGAAAAAGATAAAATTAAGTGAAAGACATTGTATTATCTAACTATGACTCAACAAATCACTACTAGTATATGAATTTTACTATCTTGTAAATCGGAGCAGGAAGCTCAATTTCGACATTTTCATTATAACAAACTTTACCTGGAGGTAATATTAATAGAACTATTAGAGATATGCGCTATTTCTGACGAGAACGGTAGCCTCATCAGCTAAACATTTTTTCTCCATTCAAGTAATTTTGATAAGAACTTCAACTGTGGATATTTAATTTTGTAGGCAGATAAATTTCTGTCATCAATACGTCATATTTATTGCAACTAGAATTTTCGATGCCTAACAAACATTTTTCGTGTGGAATAGTGCCAAAAAGAGACTGCGAATTATGTTTTAAAGAAAGAAAGAAGGATAAATTATGATTAAAGAAATAAGGAAAAAGAAACACAACGTTAAGGTTCACGTTTCTTTGTTAGATTAGTAATATTGGATAGAAATAAATGGAGCATTTTTATGAAATGATAAAAATCAAATTTCTTTTGTTCTTTCAAGATGATCTATCCCATAATTTTCGAGATGATCTCTTACATAATATCATTTCATTTCCTTCAGTTTAGGGACTTTTGCCGTAGGGTCGACGTAATTCAGTTAAAAACAGTTACTCATTGACAAAAAAATTTACTTTCACAATAACTTCATAAATTCCAATTCTTAGTTAATCCAGTTTTAGTGAAGCAGCATATTGTTGTTTTGCCCTCCAACAAACAATGATATTTTCGCCTAAATCTGTTTCTACAGCACAAGATAACTTTTAGCAGTATTAGATATGACTGAAAGCAAAATGAAATACTATTCTTCTTAAATAGTACATAATTCCCTTTTACCTAATTTTACAGAAAAATTTATTTAGTTTCCTGGACTTGCTCTGTTCAGTAATGAATTAAATTCATTTGTATAAGAACTAAACTGAATTCATCGTTTTGTCTGGTCCAAGCAAAAAATCATCGGAAATTTCAACAATTTTAGAGTTTGGATCAAGACTTAGAGAAACAGAAGTCATTTCTGGCTTGCAAACAAGTCTAAAAAAGAAAACTGACAATGAAAGAAGTATCAGTTATGCTTCTAAAAATGTATCTATTGCTATCACCGATCGCCATTGCATTTCCATCGCTGAAAATCGGTCGAACTCAAAGTGCAGCCGTAAAAGGGGTTTTAACGTGTAATGGTAAAGCTGCGAGTAATGTGAAAGTGACGCTCTATGATGCTGATTCAGGTGAACAATAATTACTAATGAAACACTTTTTTTTGCTATTTTATTCTGTCGAATAGTCAAATGAGTGAACTGGTATCTATTTCCACATTTATGCATCAATTCAACTTTGTGCTAGATTTAATATTTGAAACTTGGGAAAAATCATTTTTACCATTCCTTAAAATAATTGGGGTAGATAGTGTTGTTGCAGTTGGTTTTCTTGATCCAAATTTGTATATTTTCTCCAACTATCCTACTCTACTCTCTCTTGAATGGAAATGCGATGAAGAAACTCAACTGAATGCATTTAATACTACTGATTCTTTATCAAAAGCAATACACATGATTCTATTTAAGACTGAATATAAGGTGGCACTTGTTAAGAATTAATATTCATTCTTAGGCCTTGATGTAGATGATTACATGGATAAAGGAATAACAGATGCAGAGGGCCGTTTTTTACTGAAAGGGCACGAAGTAGAAATCATGAATATTGATCCAAAACTGACTATCTATCATAACTGTAACAATGAACATAATGTGAGTTGAATTTTTTTTTACTATTCTGCTTTAAATTTCGAATTGCAAAAATTTTTTCAAAACAGTAATTAGTAAATTTTTATATGAACGAATTTCTCATACATCGAGCATGCATTTTACAATACATGAAGAATTTCGAGAACTCAAGATTTTTTGCAATACAAATAAAGCAAAGTTAAAAACCAGTTTTTCTCCATTTTATCATTTTACAGGCGTGCTTGAAGAAATTGATAGTATTTATACCAGATAGCTTTGTCAGCGATGGTTTGGTACCGAAAAAAACCTTTGATCTTGGTATTGTTAATTTGGCAAGAAACACTCGAGATGAACAGCAAGAATGCATTAATTAATTTACTGGTTAAATTCTTCGAAAAATAAAGTGAAAAAGCGAATGCGCTATTTGTTATCTGTTTTTTAAATAGCGTCTTTTTGCCTTTGCAAGATTTCGTGCAGTTATTTGTTGTTCATTCTTTAACAATACTTTTAATTACATTTGTAAGACACAATGTTTGAAAGTTATAGTCAAGATAACTTTCATATTCCAGCTAGTAAACAAAAAAATGATTAAGTTTGAAAAAACCAGAGCTTCATTGTATATTGCACAGTCCATCTATTTCTGATTAAACAAATAAAGGCGAAAACCAAGGAAAAAACTAAGAATGAAAACCAAGAATTTATACCTTAATTAGTATTGTATCTGTTATTTTGTATTCATTAATCATCATAGCTAAAGTTCTATTAAGGTAATGCATACAGGCATGCTACTTGAAGTTCCAAAACAGAAAAAAAAATTAAGAACGATAAACTGCTTTAAATTCAGCTCAAAATCAGCAATAAGTATTTTTGCCCAAGTTGGTCATCAACTACTGCGTAGTGAGTGATGACTAAAAATTTGGCACTTAGAATTACTGACCTTCATTAACTAGTAAAATTTTTTTTTTGATAGTTTTACTTCATTTTCTCGAACAGAATTGAGAGAAGCCAGGATATGAACTTTATGCCAAAAATAAGCATGAAAAACCTCCCCTGAATTTTAACTCTTTGGAGCAGACAGTAAGTAATGCACTTGTACAGAAATCTTTTTCAATGTTTATATTTTGTCGGTAAAAAAGTTGCGATTATTTTGTTCCTATATTTGTGACATTTATGCTGTCTTCGTAATATCAATAAAAATTAGGGATCATTCATAGTGCAGGCAGTTCTGTACAGCAAAATACTTAAATATTGCCGGGGATTTGTTCATTTATTGGTATATGTTTGGAGAGAAAAGCAACGGTTAGAGCTATAATCAAGTATCACGATGTACACATTATTTAACTGTTTGCTAGAAAGTAGTTATTTTCAGAATATTTAACGGAATGCAGCAACTGTTTGATAAGGAATGAGCTAGCTGGTTGTGTATTTGCTCTTTAGCAGAGTAAGGAAATTGAATGATCTGCCTGGTGAATTGATTGATGCTCGACAGTTTTTAGCTTAGGCAAAGCAGTCTCTTTCAAACTTCCTCTATCCATCCCTTACGTAACTCACTAAGGGGAAAGCTCGGCAACAAACACCCAAATAAGTTGTTTGTTTATTCATCCCTACCTGCATGCAGTAATACGGCGCAAAATCGATTGAAATCTTTAAAACTGAGAAAAAAGGCCTAGCAGTGACTATTTTACACTGCAATCTACAAGTTTTTACCTCTTGGTCACTGCTGCTATTTTTTTGCACTCTCATCTCTCTCTTCTCCTTCACTTTCATGAGGCAACAAAAGTTCACTTATTCTTGGCTTGTTTAGGACTTAACTTTAATGCATGTTTCGATTTTCCCTTACAGATGAAAGTAGAAAATAGCTTGCTAAGTTTTCAGACAAAGATGAAGCATTAATCAATATATATATATATATATGTATATGTATGCATGCTTCTCATATCAGAAAAATGCGGCTGTGATAATGTTGTGAGCTCAAGCATCATTAGTAAGATTTTCAGACTCGGCTAAGGCCTAGGCAGCGATCAAGTGGTTTTCTTGGCCAGACTTGGAGGACTCTGTCTTAGCCCATCGCTCTTCCACTTCTTTTTCTTCTAACGAAAACTTTTCCTAAGCATTATTATTCAACATAATCTGAATTTACATAATTCCATGCATCTGCCACTCATCCCATATCTTCCGACTTTCCACTTTTCATTACTTTTTATCCGCACCTCGTTCTAACCGAGTGAAGGCATACTTATCATTGAAAATCCAAACTTGACTATTGTTTTATTGATTTAAATCGTTTTCTTACCAATCTTCGTTTCATCTCTTTTTCTCATCACAGCCTAAACAGACACACTAGATAGCTTTACAATATATCAGTTAAACTGCTAATTAAGAAACTGTCTGCTTTACGTATTGAATTCATAGCAGTTTATCATCGGTTGGATTGTAGCCGGGATAAACAATGAATTTACGCATAAAAATTATTAGGAGATATCAGTATCTCGGATACCTCATCAAAAAACCGTCCTCAATATTAAATTAAGAGTCATCAGCACTTCTATTGTACTTATCAGTTTTCTTCCATGCTATCGCGTTAATTAACAGCTGTTGAGGTAATTATTATCATACTGTTTATATTTATGGTACCTATCAAAGATGAAAAATCATTCCACTTTCAAGTTGTGTCAATATCTGAAACCACTTCAAGCACTATCGAGCTTTAATATCGTTCTCACTAAATGTATTATGAAGAGCATAAAATATAAATTTTCCTTTTGCTTTTGAAGCTCAATTTTCTTCAAGTTCATTCACTGCTTCTACCTTCCTTGTATCATTCAGCTTAATTGAACTTGTTGTTTGCATTAAATCCTACAATAATTTTCATATTAAACTTATTGTGAGCCAATATCTGTATACACTTCTTTTGAAAGTTCTACCGTTTCTTAACATTGTAAGCACTTTTACGTTATAAGTTTGGAAACATGATAAACAGACCATAAAAAATATTCAACATCAATTTTAAGAAATATTTGCAGTAAGTGGAAAAAAATTACAGGAAATTAATATCTAAAAGTAATTAAGCTTTTTAATTTTAAAATGTATTCAGTATGGCTCGATTTTCTAATTTTACATAAAATGGAAGAATCCATGTAAAATAAAACGGATGGAAAATTAACAGAAGAATAGAATATTGTGAATGATTACTCATAAGTCCGAATAAATAATGTGATAAACAATGATAATAATTCCATTTATGTCAACAGTCAAAATAATGCTGATTACTACAATACCAGTAAAATGTAGTAAGATTTATTACTATGTAATGAAATTATATAAAATGTACATAACCACAAAAATTTCTTACTAGATGATTTTTTAATCACTGCTAATTTAAAAATTATGATAATGTAGTAAGTAATTCATTTTTTAAATAAAATTTCATTATTGTATTTAATTTTACAGTTCTAAGTTGGTTCACTCTATCAACCTAAATACAAATCCAAAAAAAAAGAATTAAGAAAATAATGGTGAAAATTGATTTAAATGATGAACCGGGATTTGATCCAGAACTAAACATGGAACATGAACTGCCAGAAGAACCCATGTTAGTAACATCGACTGCTGCGACTATTATTCCTTCCGTTACACATATCGAAGTTACTGGAGAAACAGTCACGTATGATTAGTTCACAATTAATTTTCGGTCAATTTTCGTTAAATTCATTACCAGTAAACAAAAACAAAAAACTTATTATCTTTTTTACTTTTTTGCTAAAATTTTTTTGAAAGACATAATATACAAGCTTGGTGGACTACCAAGCATATCTAATATCACCGTTTACTGGAAAACAGATTTGAACATAAAGAGCATTTTATGGTGTTTTTTTCTATTCAAATAGATTTTCGATAATTGGTAATGACTAGTGAAAATAACAATAACCGAAATTGATTTTCGAAATAAATGATCTGGATTAATTTATAACGGTAACCTAAGTTAAAAATCAAACAAGGATACACTTGATTATTTTTGAAGTCATCTTTTATTGGTTTCTGTTGAAAATGATCGTTAAGCCGAAATCACAGCTTTTCTCACTCTAACATATACATTTGAACTTCATGATCTTTTCATAGAATCTTCAAAAAATTTCATGATTTTGCAGGAACGTGTAAAGAAATTTTCAGGCAGTTAACGACCACAAAAGAGTCTATGAAAGATGTGGTCGTGAACTTTGTTGGTGATAAAGCGAAAACTCTAACAGATATTGCACGAAAAAAAGTGATGGAAAAGACTGGTTGTTAGTTTTAATTTGAATAAAATTAACGTATTTTTATTATATTCCGTGAAATTTTCTGAATCGAACTTAAAGTGACAGTAGTTAATGACTGAATATGATTGGTCTTACTGAATTGTGATACAATAATAAGACAACACATAGCCAAGTAATGTGTAAAAAGTAATTAAACTTATTTCAGTACCTGAATGGAGTTTTGTATTTTTGGGCTTAATTTGTCTTACGTTCATTCTCCTTTGCGCACTTTTGATGATACGAAAATTGTTCAGCAAAAAACGCCACGGCGAAAAGAAACAAAAGGGTTTACGAGGACTCTTCAATTCAAAGGGTCCAGATTTAGTTACGATTGGTAAAAATAAGGTTCGTCTGAAAAAAATCTAAACTTATAAAAAAACCTATATGGGTTAGATTACTCAAGTATGAGATGATCGTGGACAGCAGACTTTGTCTGATCTTGAAAGGAAACACATAACAGGAAAAAAGTGTTGAGAAGAGGGATATGTGTGGGATGAACATAAAAAAGAGAAGACTGAAAAAACTGGAATCTGGAATCATAATAAAAAATCAAAAGAAAAATAGACGAGGCTGTAAAAGCTGCGTAAAAGATGTAAGAGATCACTCTGCAATATACCTGAATCATGTACCAGAAAGATGATTACGCTTCGAGCAATTATCTGTGAGATTGAGGTTCGGCAAAGCAGTTTATCAGACTTGCTGAAAGCGGTTCTTGAACTTTTCGGTAGTATGCCGAGAGGAGATGGCCATCGTATCCATCCGTGTATTGCGAAGCGAATACCCTCCAAATACTGAAGAAGCAGATGAATTCTGACATCACTGGTATTGCAGGCCATCCGTACTCGCAGAAACGGTTCTTAGAAGAATCGACGAAGCGTGGAAAGAGAAGACATTGGAGTGGAAGGCAAGCATTAAAAGGAAAATGAGCTTGATTAACTTCTATGAAACCCTCATATCGAACTTCGTCTCGTGCGGTATTTGGTAGATGAAAGGCTTGAAGGTAAAAACTCAAAATAGACCAAGAAGTGTATGAGGAGCATGAATCTCATGCTTGCTCTTAAACATGACTCTCATGAGGCTCTAAGCATGCTGACAACATGTGAAAGTTTATGAAAGTAAAATTAAAAGTTATGAGTCGCGATGTGCTCTCAAAATTGAAAATGCCAGATTCAAGCTGTTCAGAAGACGGTTCTATACAAATCTGACCGAAGAACAGTCTGTTACCCACAATGTAAGAACAGAAGAAATCAGGGATTTTTGGGGTACGATGTGGAACTCTGGGATGGGAAAGGATGGCAATATATGACATTATGAATATCTGGAAGAACGAATGTTCAGAATATGAAATGGAAGATACTTATCCATCTATCAAGAAAGCGGCAGTTTTAAAGCAAGAGAAGGTTACTTATACGTATTTAGTAATTATTATACTCCACCTTCAGACTAAATATAACATTGTAGACGATCCAATCGCTAAAATTTTAGCAGCAGCCCGAAAACCGCTCCTGAAGAACAAAATTGATACGAAAGTTTGTCATGCAAAACTATACAAGATGGGCAGTAATGAACTAGCCTCAATAGCTGATTTATGAATGTGACTGCTTCTTTACTGGTGTATATTTTTAAATTCAAGAAAAAATATATCGGAAATTAAAAGTCTAAACTCATAAATACAGAAACAAAACGGTCGAAAAAGACTGAGCTTGAAAGGATATAATTCAACCACCGCCGTGGATTTGCGGGGCAAGTGCAGCGAAAGTGGCAGAATACGGTCCAACGCGAAAATGAATATATATATATATA
>UYYF01004378.1:0-18099 GCA_900618365.1 Thelazia callipaeda
GCAGAAGTCATGAATACAGTATGTTCATGTGCGCAAAAATTACTACCAAAATAATCATCTAACAAGCAATTATTCATATTGTATTATAGCTAACAAGGAAAAAAATTGACCTTTCTGTTGAAATCTGAATGAGAAAGGACTAATTTCAATTAATACTTGCTCTCGAATTTGAAAAGTTGATTCCATACATAATAGTAACAGTAATAATGAAAACAATAATAAGGCAAATGGAAATGTATAACAATGAAGATGGCCAGATAAAAACAACTATTACCCTGTACTGTTTGAAAAACATACATAATTTACAGCTGCTTCTGTTGTGGAAATGATAGCTGCTCTTTTTCTGATTTATATTCTGCCCGAAGCCATGCTACTGCTGTGGCTATATATTCTGATAGTAAACATAAGCTCGAATCAACAGCAAGTGGCCCACATATATGATCCAAATGCTTTATGAGTTCTAGAAAAAAGAGCTTATCACAAAGCATGAATCATTTTATAAAAGTCTGGTTTGTCGTCATTGACAGATCTTAAATACCAGAATTATACGCAGATTATCTAAAAATGAACAAACAACCTTTCTTAATTTTACTGCTTCATGATATAAATTTTTAAATCTATGACAAAAACTTGAACATATTGTTTCTCTAAAATATAATTAGAACCACTGACCTAGATCAGAATCCGATATTTTGCACAATGCTTGCTTCCATAACCGATCGGACCACATTAAATGATGAAGTATACTAAGCTGTGAACGCTGAGTCTGATAGATGCAAACAGGAACGGACATCTGAAATACTTTTTTAATAAATACTGAAAAACTTCTGACCTTTCGTATACAAAGTTAGAATGATCATTTTGCTAACATAAAATTATGAACCTCTATGCTGTACAAAGTTTCATTGCTTATTACCAAAAATTAAAACTATTAATGAATGTGAAAGTGATAATGTGAAAAAATTAGAGAAATATAGAACTCAATATTAAATAATTGAATACTTTTCATTTGTTTCCTAAAAACTTGCGGATATTACAGTAACTAACTTCTTTCTGTCGCTCTCCGTGACCACTGTTGATCGAAGAAGCTGGAGAGGGAGTTTCAGTATTTACAATGGAACCAGCTTGTGAGTTAACTGATGTGGCTCCATCGTTGCGCATCGCTACTGCATCCAACTCAATCAGCTGTGATTCCCATTTAGTAAGAGCTGAGAAATTGGACAAAAAAGTCTGCAAATGTCATATATACACATATATATATAAGTTGGTAAATGTTGTCTAAAAGATGCAATGAAAATAGATGAAGAAATGAATTGAGGCCTCGATGAAGTTTGGATGGGAGGCAATTCGCTATCTTTCTGCTTCAAATTATGCACAAACTCACTCCTATCTTAAGCGAATACAGAGAATAATGCAGAACGGCCTGCACACGAGAAGACAACAATCTGAATCGACTGATGAAATGTAACTCTATTTGCGAGAGAGTTGTCGATGGCGCACTTGACCACTTCACAATGGTTCTGAAATTAAATCACTCTAATGTCACACAATGAAATCAAATACATTTCAATGCTACAAAAATTTGAATGGTTGCGTTATTCGCTGTCTTCTTTTCAGAAAGAGCTGAAAAAGTTGGATTTAGTCAAAAATAACTAACTTCATCAATTCTGCGCTGTCTCGTACCACTGCATATTGCCTTTGTTTATTTTCTTTTTCCACTGCTGATGAAAGTATGAAATACACTACAGCATCCATATAACCAAGCGTTTTACGTACGTGGTCTGTGGACTAAATACATAACATTTCATTTCATGTATATGGTCACCAAGTACCAAGTATGGAAAAGAAAATGGTCAAGAGTAAAACCAGAATGAGCGATAATTTGGGAAAGCATCACCTCTTTGTCTGCCCGATGTTTCAGTGGTCGAGCAACTTCTTCAAGGTAATAGGTAGCATGCTTTAAAGAGCCATCTTCGTTCCTATCTAATGCAGCTTTTCGCGTGGGTGCTGTGCGAATTCTGCAGCACACGAAATCTCCCTGAAAATAAATGTATTGCAGATAAGTGAACAAAGCAATTATTGCAATAAAACTCGAAAACGTTACTTTGAATTTCCATATCACTACTGTGTAAGAACAAAAGGTAATTATCTAACAAAAGCCAAACACAAGCAGTACTTTTGCAATCAAAAATTTTAATTGTACGTATCAAAAAACTCGCGAAATTATTTAATCACTGATTATCTTTTAACAGCTGCGAGTGCCATCAAGCACACAATAATTAGCAAGCAGAGCTGACTTAATGAAGGAATTATTCTTGC
The DNA here is from genome assembly GCA_900618365.1 of Thelazia callipaeda. NCBI lineage: Eukaryota > Metazoa > Nematoda > Chromadorea > Rhabditida > Thelaziidae > Thelazia > Thelazia callipaeda. Next base: position 2,320 of record UYYF01004378.1, read on the forward strand.
GAATAGTTTGAAAAAGATATAGCTTTTCCGGGAACGAAATGGAAATTACCCACCTGCACAGCGGCAGCACTACAATGACTGCCAGCAGTAGCATCCATCCTGGATCTTTTCGCTGGAGCTGCTTTTTCATCTTTACTTGTTGTACTCATCAAGCCTTTTACAGATGTGTTATCCTCCTGACTGCCGCAATTGCTAGCATCACTACTACTTCCGGTACACCACTGCTTAGTTACAGCTTCACGTTCGCATACTGGCTCATTCTTAATTTTTGCGTCCTTCAGCTCAACTATTTTTTGTTGATCTTGTTCACTACACTCTTTCGCACTCTTCTTCTGCTCATGTCCAGTCAATTTTTTGAATGGAGCATGCGCACGTTTAAGATGTACTGGTGTTGGCGCACGTGTTCGCGTATTCGGCGCTAGTTCAACAATAAAACTGCTCGAACTGTCTTTCTCTTTCGAACTCTCTTTCGTACTTGACGTGGTAAATGGAGAAGAAGAAGTCTTTTCGGACTGAGTAGCTGATTTCTGTAATACAATCTTTGTTCTTCGATTAAACAAACAAATAAGTTGGGTTTCTTAATTAACGTCAATTTAAGTAATAATTACTGCGCATGATTTACTCCGGATTACAAACCTTTAAGAGCTTAATTTTCAGACCATCATTTTTGAGCGTAGTTAACTCATGACTTCTGTCGGCAGATGATGATGAACAGTTGACTGAATCATCCTACAAATCACATTAAGCTATATCTAGTTACGAATTAGATGGCCTAAGATAATACAGATACATACTAAGAACAAATCTAAATTCCTTACATTTCTTGTATTATATATTTCATCTAAAACTTCTCAAGAAATTGTGTAATCAGTAATGGATGTATAGAATTAAATCTAAAATGTTTATACCTTTTTTGAATGATTAGTGGTTGATATTTTTGCTTCCACATTACTTTTTCTGGTGGTGTTACTTCGTGTGGTTTTCGACTTCTGTTTGGTATCTGAAGGATGTGAAGGACGTGATTCACAAGTGGTAACTGCTTCATTTCTTGATGTCGGACGAACCGGAGGTGATAAGACAGAACTGGGTGCGGTAACCGCCGACAAGTACTAAAGTAGCAAAGTATTTACAGTCAAAATAACCAGGTATGGACAACATCTTAGAAAGATGTCAGATGTTTTAAAATCTCTGTAAGATGACTGACTTCAATAAATTTTCACATCGGCCTACTACTCCATATGATTCTTTAAAAGAGTCAGAACTGATTTTATTGAGGTTAAAAATGAATGTGCTATACAAAACTCCAAATCATAAATTGAATAAAGATGCAGGTAAACTTCAATTTTTTTGATTCCAAGGTTCTGGAATAGTCAAACTACCAATCTAGTCCGTCCTTGTTCTTTCATGCGTCAGACTCAGCTTACAAACAATTAGACTATTGGCCTAGAGATTGGTTATACATGAAGCAAACTTACGGATGAAGCATTCGATTTATACGAGTTCAAAATATGCGCGAGCTGAGCATCATCTAGTCGTCCAAGATTCATGATCACAGGAAGAGTTGGACGACCTCCATTTTTCAATTGCCGCGGTGGTGTTAGTAGGGGTGAAATTTGACTCACCTCACCTATTATACTTTGCACACGCCTGAAAAAAATATAGTAAAGTTAATCACCAAAATATTGTTATCAGAAGCTTTCTCACTACTTCAACTGTTATAGTCTACTGGATTTACGAAACTGAAATGAATGAAAATAGAAGTTAAGAGCACTTGTTATTAACAAAACTCTATCAATCTTTTTTTTCTAAAATATAGCAATCTGAAAAACGTGAAGTGAGAATTTCGTTTTGCTAGTGTTACAGTTGAAAATTATCGCATAGTTGACCTGATAGTAAAAGAGAGGATTGAAGAGATTAGTGAATCTTTTAAAATATGTAAAATCTAACAAAACTTTATAAAAATAAAAAGTCATGAAAGAAATTCGCGCTACAAAAAAACACTTACGGTTGCCTCTGTTCGCGAGCGTTCTCGTTTGCTTCTTCAGAAAATCCGGAATCAGGGCTTTTTTGGGCTTCTTCTGGAGCTTGTTCCAATATCTTTTTTTCAGTGTTCTTCAGTAGACCTTCAGTCTGCTTCTTTCCATTTTCTACGTTTACCTTCTCTTCCCCGAACAGCTCTCTCATTGACACCTTAGTATCATTTGATTCTGCCTTAAAAAACCACATGTTCCACATTTAAGTAAGTTCCATACAACATATTTAATTATCTTTCGCTTCACACAGACTTTCTCGTCTGCTTGCATTGCTATCAGAAAATGGTTTCGCTCCAATATAAAAAGTTAGTGCCGATTACAATGAAGATCAACTTCAACTTAGTACTGTTCAAACATCTGATATTGCAAAGAAAAAAAAGGAAGCAAAACAAACACATTCTGATAGTTTGCGCGCATTAATAAAAATGAATTACTGAAAAAACTGAAAGAAATATAAATCATTATTGGAAATATTTTATTCATAATTCTTCCAATCAATAATTTCCCCCTATCAGTAATCATTGATTTCTTTTGAAAAATCAGAAAAGATTACTTTTGGTGATGCTCTTACACATAACTTCTGCCAATTTTCGGTGTCGGCACTGTTACAATCACTTCTAGAAAAGGTTCATGATTCAATGTCTTCCACACTACGAAAAGGAAGGAAATGAACTATCCTCATGCTTGACCTTTCAAACCTTTAAATTTCCGAAATTTGCCTGATCTTTAAGGTCAAACATGCCAAGAGATCAATTCCCACATATATGATGAAATATTCAGATTTCCACTGAATTATCATCTCAATCAAACGGACCTTTTCCTTTTCCGTTTCTTGTATGCAATGTCATCAGAGCGACCTGATGCTGATGACAATTTATTGCTGCCTGAATCAGTGGTATTATTTATAGAGCTAGTAGAAGGTACGTTGGATTCTGGACCCTTCATCACTTTCTGCTTTCTTTCTTGGTTCTGAAATACATATTTATTTAATATTTCACAGAGTGATAATAAGCCGCAATTTTCATTATGCCCTAAAATAAAGTTGTAATCTAGATTACTATAGTAGATAGTAATTACTTCTTATACAGTTAATTTCCTATATGTTTTACGCAGGTCATTTTCATGAAAGTTCACTTATTACAACAATTCTCTACAAATATCATATTTACCCAATCTCTAACAACACTTTTTAAACAATCTCTTTTTCCTAAATATGAATTTAAAATTTCGCATAATTTTTCACTTAATTGGCTCATTCGTAACAAATTTTCCGAACAATTTTACATAATTATAATCTATGATCAAGCTCCACGGAGTAGAATATATTTAAGATTTTCGCCTTCAGGATTTTCAGAATTAGAAATCTCCAGTAATTTGTCAAGTAATCTTCCAAGGAATTTTCAGCAATTCAGAGATTAATAATGGTAACATTGTCAAAGAATTGTGCTGGAATCATACACTAACCTTTTTAAAAGGAAGATTAGTCTGAATTGTTGATAAGGGGGCATCAACTATGCTTTGCATCTTCTGAAAGACAACTAAGATTGAAACTTCGAAACCTTCAAGAATTGATTTTCCAAATGATTACACGTTTAATAAATCACTGCACTTTTTAATTGCAGCGAACGGAAACATATTTACGTATTTTGAATTTCGTTTTAAGTGATCAAAAATGAATTAAAGGTGAAGTGTTATCTACATAGTTTCCTAATTAACACTAACCAGCGAGTTTAGTCTAGGAATAAATCAAGTTATTAAATTTTAGGAACAAACTAAGACAAAATAAGATTAGATTTGTCAGTACTCTCGTTAACTCAGGAAAGTAATACTTAGGGAGTTTCGCATACTTCAATCATATATTGAATTTGTTTGGTTTTTTCATGCATGGTTATTATTTCAAAAAGCATTTAACGAAGGAATTTAAAAAAAATTATTACTACCTGTGCCATCTGCACGGCAGTCAGTTGTGATTGAGAAGTTGTTGAAGAAGATGAAGGAGTAAAGGTGGGGCGAAGCGGTTTGATCGGTGAATGTACGATACCAAATAGACCTGAATTATTTGGACCATGTTGTGAATTTACAATAATATCTGCCATTTTATCAAATGGACCAAGACCACCTGAAATATCCTCTTTTTATCACCAATAATTTTTTTGTAAATAATAAGAAATAAAACACAATTTTCAACTTATTCTATAATTCAAAATTTAATGTGAAGTTTTAACTTTCATTGTTTGACCTTGCATGAGATTTATTCCGTTGATGTCATTTAAAAAAAAAAAAAACTCATACTATTTCAGCTTAATATGAATATTAAAAATTTTAAAGACTTGAAATATACTTTAAATAATAAAGGAGTATAATATCTTAATAAATTGTGCCATTTGGGAATGAAAGCTAAAAATTCTTCAATACTGATGACATAAGATGGATGCCTTAATATCATTTATATTATTTATTCAATTTTTATTTTCGAATTTGATAACTTTGAATCGTATTTTATGCAAAGTCTTAATCTTAAAAAATATATGAAAAAACAACTTATACTACTTCAGCTTAATATGAATATTAAAAATTATTAGAGGGAGTAGAATCGTGTAAAGTTTCTTCCTAAGACTTAGGTAAACTAATTAAAGAAGTAATAAAAATTATAAGCAAAACGCTATAAAATGAAATTTTCCTAAACTGACGAATAATATTCATCAAACGTGACTACATACTCTCTTTGAAAATTAACTACAGGTACAGGCATGATTACTCATCTAGGCTCTATAAAATGCCAAGGTAGAATCCTCATTCAGTTGTTTTGTAACTGTCATCACAACTTGAATACTTTAAGAATTTTTAATCTCAAAATCATATACTTTGAAACGTTGCATGTTTGCAGGCTTGTCAAACAATACTTATGAGGCTCGTATACTTACTATTAATTACAATTAAATTTTTCAAAATGAAAAGGACGGATGATGAGAAGGATTGTATCCCCCAGTAAGTAATCGCACATACCGACGAGATTTTCGCGAATTCTCGCGAATATCGGTTGGCAATCTTCAATGAGCCCTTGAGAATTTTCGCTTTCAGGATGAATCATTCTTACTTCTTTTCAGCTGTATTCTTTTGATCGCAATTATCTGTAAGCTCAGCCCAAGTTAGCTTTCTTTACTTATTTTCTGTACAAAGGTATAGAAAAGCGACTACAACGATGAAGCAAAGTCTTGACTGTTACAGAGATACACTTGAATAAATTTCCCGCAACAATGCTTGTATTTTGTACACAAAAGTGTTATTTTCAATTTAAAGCAGTATACTTTGTTTTTGCTTTGAGACAAAAAGTTAAGAGAGACATTTGCAGAGAAGAAGCATACTTACTTAATAACTCACTCCTAAGGCCCTTTGCTGTGCGAGTTTAGTACCGGTGAATATTTGCCCCGCATTTTCGCGGAATGCTCAGAAGACAAGTGATAAAGAAATTTTAAAAAACCTGATACTTCACTTCTTATTGATTCTCCATAATGCGGTCGGTACTGGCGTGTTAATAGAAGTATGAAAACTCTGAGAGAAAAAGACAAAGAGAAAAGAGATAGAGAGGGAGGGAAAGACAAGCAAAGCAGAGTGTAAAGAGTGTGCTTAGGGCTATACCTGTGTCTCTCACATCTTTCACGTACACTTTTCTCTGCCCCTTTCTACCTCTTAACCCTATCACGCAGTGTCAGAGAGAGAGAAATTCCTCCAATCTCCCTCGCAGACAGTGCATAGACAATTAATTCTGAATACTCTCTCCGTGCCTCTTTTTTGTTTACAAAAACAATCTCACACTATGCATGATAATACTTGTAATTTGCAACTAATTACACGCCATTACTCGTGTGGCACGATACCATTTCTGAGGAATATGCGTACACAACACAATATATTATCACCAAGAAGTGCAGACATTAGAAGAGAAAGACGAGCGGGCAAGAACGATGTTACTTTTCGCGTCTCATAAATGTGTCCATTACCGCCCTTTTTATCAAAGCAGACAAAAATTAAAAGGTTAAAGGTAATACGCTAAAAACTATCAATTTCTTGTTTTTACGGATACAATTTATAGCAGTACGTAACACATTAATCTAATAAATAACTATTTATTGTGTGTTGTAAATTGTATTCAGTCATGGATGATGCCAACTAATTATGTACGTTATTGCTCAAAAAAGTTCAAAGAATAATTTTTAATGAGATAATATTAGGGTCAAAACAAGATGTTCAAAACTCCAAATTACTGCATCTTACTTTATTCATTACTGAAACTTACAAGTGTAAAATTAGCTACTTTACTAATGCAAAGTTTGTATTATGCCAAAACTCCGAATTATCATTTTTGAAATTTTAAAAAGTAACACTTTGAAAATGATATCAGTATTGATTATAACCATTAAGTGCACTGCACTGCTCAATCATATCATAACCAATGCAAATTTGGTGATCAACAAACCTTTTTATCAGTACTTATATCAATGAAGGGACCAAAGTAAGTAACTTACACCATTATCTCACCACCAACATGCTTCTATTACTTATTTGCAAAACACCTTATAATTAGAGTAAGCAATGTTTTTAGTTGCAAACTAATCCTTCTTTATCATTCCATATATGGTAATAATTAATAATTTAAGCGTACTGAACGAGAGAGGACTCTGAAAGGTTTCTTTCGGTAACGATATGAAGTGAGAAAAATTCAGAGAGAAAAAAGCAAATATAGTGAGTGATGAACGCTACGACGGAAATCGCCAAAACAACTTTTTGTGGTAACCGATCAAAGAACTACTTTCGTATTACTTGTAGTGCATTTTTGATGAAAGGTTAACTTTTGCTATCAATAAGCAATCAATTGTTGCTAAACCGGTAATTTGATCAATCAATAGCGAAGACTGTCTTAGTTTAAAACATGAAGCTAGCAGTGAACGAAAACTGCTAACTCACAAACTAGCGCAGGAATTAACCAAAAAATTAGTTTGCAAGACTGATAAATTTAAGAATTTAGCTTATTCAGTGTAAACGTCTCAAGGTAATGAAGTAAGTAATTACACCATTATCTTGCTCATCAACATGCTTCCACTGCTCTCTGTATGAAAATTTCTAATACTTTCAATACTAGAAAAAAATGGATGAGAAAAAATTATTGTTACTACTATCACCGTTGTTATTAGTACTATTATTATTACTATCATTATGATTAGTATTTGCATTGCTAATATAACTTTCATATAGTACATTACTAACTATAATAACTCAGGATCATAACAATGATTATCTTACGTTGTAGGTAGTACTAATTTATAATTATTAGTTCCGCTGATATTGACGGAATTATTCCTTTTATAATAAAAAAATAAAGTTAGTTTTTGTCAGTTAAAAGTCAGAAAATGGACAAAAGTAGTGTTGATTCTTTGCTTGTTGTTGTCATGCAGATCTAAAGTATACTTGTAAGCAAATGAATAAAAGTCAGAAGCGAAAAATAGCAAGTTGAAATCGTGTAGAATAGCCTTATGTTTTTATTATCGTTCTACATTCAAAATGGATTAAATTGTAAACAAACAAGAAATTACACAATGTCCAAAAAAAGAACTTTGGAAGTCTAAAATAGTAGTAGTAGAATCACGACACCTTTTAATGCTGCTGCTTAAGTTACTTGCATCTTAGTTTAGTATAAGTTTAAGCCAAAATTATGCTAATTAGATCCAAATAAAGTGCTAAAACTTTTCGCTTTTTGCCTTACTCAATTCTTAAATTTAAAATACTCGTTTTCCAAAAAACATGTTGCTAATCGACTCATCAAATGCATGAAAAAGGAATCCAACACAAAAACCAAGATCAAATTTTTTTAAGTAAATATCAAAAAAATTTTGCATAATTGCTAAATATTTAATATTGAGTATTCAAGTAAGTTTACCGAATTTTCTTTGCTTTGCCCTGCCACGTTTTTCTTGCATACCAGCACTGCCGTGCGCATGAAACACGCACTGCTTCATTCATGGTGCAAAAGTCAAATTTGCTTTTGATTAAACACTAGACGCAAGATGACAAACCACGTATTGCGACAACATCGAAATAAATGGAAAAATGAAGCTCATAAAAATGATTTTTATGCATTTTTAAAAGTGTTTGAACAAAATTTGATCTCTCTAGTTAAAATAATTCCATATTCTACACTGCTCGCTAACACAGTAATAATAGAATATCTCGCCCATACTCTTCCATCTCCGGCAAAAATAAACATGAAGGATGCACATTCAGAAGGAATTAATCTTCCAACTTATATTTTTCTCAAATATTTGAGAGAAGTGGCAATAAATTTGCCTTGTTAAGCAGATAACTGACAAGAGAAGGAGAAAATGCATTATTTCCCAGACTCTACAGAAATGTTTAAAAAAATTCAGAAATATGATAGAGTCAGGCAATGAATTGACATGGCTGAAAGGTAATTCAAAAGATGGGATTATTATTGACATCATTTCCATGTAATGCAAAAAGAAAACAGACAAGATAGTTTGGTTTGAGGATGACCCACTGAGAGATTCAAATGCCTGACCTCATCACTGACGAATGACAGATTGACGACGAATGACAGATTGACAAGCGAAGAGATCTGCCGGAGTTAATTATGACACTTTCTTCTCACAAGCTGTACAAATCCGAAATGTCAGAAAAAGCACTAACAGATTATACAGTGAGATAAGGTGACCTTTGATCTCGTGACGACATCATAAAAGGAAAAATACTTGGTAAGATTTTTCTGGATAACAGAACACTGACCACAACCGAAAATAATTATGCTTGTTTTTATAATGTAGAAAGCATTGCAGGCAAATTTAAGAGATCGTATTTGTGATGACTAAACTAAAGTTAATTGATTAATATGGATGATTAAACAAAAATAATTAGTAGAACTTATCAAGTTATGCAAATGCATCTAATATATGTTCAAAACACATGATATATTCATCAATTTAGCCAAAACTGCAAACTTTTGAAAAAGTTTTGCTGCACTAAATATTAGTCAGTTATTTAAGCAATAAAAAGTATTTTGTGCAGGAATAGTCCTGTTATGATCATTTTCGAACAAAGCAAACAAAAAATGAAAGATATATATTTGCATATTATTAACTGATCACTGCATTAAATGCACTAATCAATGTACTTCTGTTGATAAGTCTCACTATAAATAATAATATTCACAGTAATAGATAGATAATTCCTCTAAATCTAAATGAACTTTAACCCAGTACTTTTGATAAATACAAAACATAAATGAAAGCAACAAATCTTCTAGCAAAAAACTGATCTGAGAAGAGTGCAAAGGTACAGAGTTATAAGTTCACAAACGTATTAAGAATATATCACTGCTAAAAAAAGCAACACGAGGATCAGAAATAACAAGTAAAGATTTAAGAGGTAACTATCACATCCCTATAAGGTAATACTTTATTTTCCTAACCGCTCAGCAATGGCTAACTAAACAGAACTGAAATGGAACGATAATAATGCATATCCCTTCCTTCCCTCCCATATATCCTCAGATATCCTCAGAATGACACTCCTACAGTGGAAGGTCAGAGTTCAAACTGTAAATGAAGAGAAGAGTGTTTTCTTAATGTAACTACGAAAGGAATGATAAACAAGAAGTAAAAGTCAATTTGAAAAAAGACAGATAAATGCATAATACATTACATTAATACGCTGCTGCAAAAGTTCACCTTTCACACATATTTGTGAGAAAGAATTTAATTGTTGAAACTGCAATCAGAAAATGCTGCTAAAGTCTGCATCAACAACCCTTTTCACGTTCTAATACGCAAAGTGAAAAGCAAAAAACGACTCGTTTGAATTTCACTTAATTCGTATAGAAAGTAAGACGGTAAAAAGTTCCATTTCACTGACATTCGTTGAATACGCAAAGATAAGAGAAAAGCAGGCAAACACATTTATTAATTTCGCTGAATAAAACCAAAGGACTTAATAGTTCAGACATTGGTGCACTTTTAAGGTGCATTCGAGAAGTAACGGGCAGGAAGTTTGTTCCGTTGCCCAACTCTGCCAACTTCCTTCCTTGCACAAAAATTAAGCATTTACTGCATCGAAATACTCCCCAGTACTTTGTTGCTTAATATGCGAAGCTATTTGCAACTAAGAAAATATCTTCGCGCAATTTCATGCGAAAAGCAAACGTCTAAACTAAACGCAGCTAGCTCCACGGCGATATTTTTACAAAACCGCAGCAATGAAATGTAATAGAAGTCATTAGAAGTCAGTGAAGTAGTCAAGTTTGTTACATTAAAAAAAATAAATGATACTGCAAAACAGTCTTTACTGTAAAAATAGTACTATTATTTAAAGTACTAATAAAAGGCTAGTAACAAGTTGATATTATGATGATAAAGTGTGGGGAAATTTGCAAGAAAAGTAAGCAAAGTACTGAACTGTTGCAAGGAATAGATTAGAAGCATTTCAGATTTGAACTAAGTGGTCAGTACGAGAAGTTTGATATTTGCAGGTCAAGATTAGTCTCGTATCTCAAAAAATATACAATTTTCTAAGAAGAAATGTTTGGGACGGATGTGTACTCACAACTGTAAAGTGTCATAAATCATATCAACATGAGCTCTTGATTACTTCTATAATACCCAAATTGGCCAGCTGCGAAATTTCTGTTAATCTCTTGCACAAAAGAAACATTTTTCTTCTTTGAATCAAAAATATGTACCGAGCAGAAACTGTCAATCATAAAAATTTTCAGGCCATATTTTCAAGCACTTTATCAGAATCTCTACACAAGTGGAAACTTAGGCTATCGATGCAAACATATTACAATGCAACTTATTTTCTGTATGCCAATCAATACAGAAAATTTTATGTGTTAAATTTACAGTGCGGAGTTTATTCTGCGAAATTTATTTCTACAAAATTTAATCGCGCTAAGTTATCACCAAAATATATCATTCATATGTATAGTCTGCAGAAATTTTAGTTCATTTTCCACTTTGAAATGTCAAAAGAAATGTATGACAGTGAGAAAATGGCCTAAACTCAGGTAATGCGTATCACTAATTCAGTAAATCCTTTTGTAACAGAAACATACATCCTTAATTTTCATGGCAATATCTTCTAAGAGAGAGAAAAAAGAAACTCACAAATAAGAAATATTTGAGAAAGAGAAGAAAATGAACAAAGAATGTCTGATGAACAAATATGTATTCAAAAAAATGCGTAGTTATTTTCTATGAGGTGTTTTGTTGACAAAGTCAAGAGTGCTTAAAAATTTGAATTCTTGATACTCTGTGGGATCAGTAGGTCGAAGGTTACCTTTTAAGGTCATCAAATCCTTTGTGAGTCATAAACTAAACAAAGCCCATCAGCAGACATGGATGGCTTTTACTTCTTTGTTGTAATCAGTTGTATTTTAAAGGCCTAATGAACTCTTTTACAGCCATGACCTTCTTTTAGCTCTTTCTTGACATTTAACAATAACTGCTATGTGATAAATAGGAAGAGTGAATAAAGAGATTATCTCACGAAAATGTTGATAATATATGGGAATGAGAATGTTATTTTTATAATTCGTTCTGATACTTTGAGCATAATTTATTAATTTTGTTGTGTATTCTTATGGAATTCAGAATTGGCATTACCTTCTGCAATCCAAAGTAATGCCATAGATTCTTTCCATTACCACGGTGAGCAAAAAAACAATAAATTGAAGCGCTATCTGCAGACAAATCGTTTTTTTGGTTTCTTATTCACTTATTCAATTTAATAATGATTTGTAAATTCAGAATTTTCATTTAAAATTAATCATTACAATTTGCATAATTATAACTGAATAAAGTTTGTAAACGTGGTCGCATTGCGTTGCAATTATAATTAATATACAGATGAGAAATTTTGCATTTGCTCTGCTTCAACAGAAATGTATGCGAATAGCAAACTTGAAATGGAAATAAAGTAATATTAGCAGCACTTGAAATCAAACGTTAGAATCGAATACTTTTAAAGAATTGTCTTCGAACAAAAAAGCCAACTTCGCCTACGGAAAAACCAACTTTACCTATGAAAAAACCGGCTTATTTTCTCGAAATCAAAAAAGTGCGGCCACACTGAATTCAGAATGATATAATCGCAGAGAATAAATCAAAAAGTAAAGGAACGCAGCTTCTGTGAAAAGATTTTGGACCATTTTTTAAAGTTAAAGATTTGCGAAAAACGTCACAGTTCGACGCTTCAATGATGAGACGCATAATTTGTTGCAGTTTTTAAGTCAAAACCTATCGATTAGTGCCAAAAATCACAGAAAAATTAATCAAAATTTGTGATAAATTAATGTGCTATAAAAGAGCGCACAAAAACTGTTGCTATAGAAAGTTTACCAAAGGATAAAGTGAAAAATTATGCTGAAATCACAAAACGATTTGCTTTTTTCCTTTTTTTGGCTTTCATTTAAAATAGAAAATAAAGTAAACTTCTTGTCCGTTATCAGTTTAATATTACCTCACTTCTGTAATCGAGGAAAGTGATAAGATTTCCGTTTGAAACAAAGCAAATACCTCTGACCTCATGTTGAAAGTAAATTTGTACACAGGCAAAGTAAAACACAAGCTTTACCTTTGATTTCATATACATATCATCAGAGCTGTCAACCTCTTGGAACAACTTACACAAACAAATTAACTGTGCTATCCCTTTCGGCTCATCCTCCACCACAATATATTTAAACTTTAAATTATCCAAAAATTTAGGGTTCACATGCAAATAGCTCATAAAAATGATCTGAGGACAGAATGAATTGAAAATTACTTTTGAATGGGTCAAGCACGTGAAATTAACATATGGAAGATAAATGAAATATAGTCCTCAGTGTAACGGCAAAAGATTGCAATGGCTGCAAAGACATTTATCTCCAAGAAGCTACCATTAACAAATTCTAATTAATAGCTGACAATTGTTGCCTTAAAGTCAAATAGAAATTGTATTTTCATAGTTTTAGCAGTAAGTTTCAAGCATTTTCGAGATCAGATCAGAAAGCACCGCACAGAGGCTCAAATTCCTTCTCTTTGACATATCTAAATTTTTTTTTCAAGAGAAAAATTATTAGTTCAATTCTGAACTCTCCACGCCTTTCTAAACGTAATGTAAATGTTCAAGTCAAATATTTCCTCCGAAAGATAGAATAAAAGTTGTAAGTTTCAAAATTTTTTGGTGCATTTTATGATGTAGTCTTGAAGTGCCAAGTTTCATGGCTAGAGTTAATTCATTTGATGGTAAATACCTTCATTATAACAAGTCCAGTTGTCCGGAAGCGCAAGATGAACTCCCATGTCAAGTTAAAAGCTCCTCAAGGCAATAATACGCACACGTCATTTTTCAAGAGACTTTTTTCAATGGGATCGAAAATTTCAAACTGTCTCTTTGTCAGGTTCATATCAGCTTGCTATATCTTCTTCAAGTGAACTAGTGAGAATAGCATAGTGGAAACACTATTGTATGCGTGGTATGAGTGGGTTTCTGATGAGCAAACTGGGTCGCTACTACAGTTCAGTAGAAAATTTCGTGTATCGATTTTTTAGGTATAGTAAGTGAGTAAGTGAAATCTTGTTAAAGTAAAAAAATGGACATTTGCTGATAGATTGTCGGATTTCTTTCAGCATTTAATTTTAAATAGTTCTTTTCACTTATGCAAAAAATTGCCTCTTATCAAAGCTATGCAAAAGAATGAATATTTGAATATCGTTGTACGGATGTTGAAATCTAAGCTGATTCTGCAAAGCCTCTTGGCACTAAGAGCTTTGCAGAATCAGCCTAAATTTTTCACTATTTTCATTTTTTTCTTCAATTTCAGCTTCATAGAAATATTTTGCTTGATTGTAATATTATGGCAAATGCGCAATTACTAGTTTGGAAAATATTTGCGGGTGTTTTGTTCAGTTACTTTATAGTTTGTAATTGTCAACAAGTTTCGAGAAGTAAGTGTAAATTGTTTCAATGTAGTATATAAGTTAAAGCTTTTTTTCAATTTATTTATTGCAGTTTCATAGTGGAAATATTTCTTGCTTTCAAACAGTTTATTAATTTTCAAGTCAGCACTAAGAATTTTAATAATATTTATGTATTAATACTATTAGTGCTCTAGATTTGTGAAGAAACAATTTTGTAATTTATTTTCTTTGCAGAAATGTTAATAACTGCCGACGATGAGAAGTTACGGGATCCAGAAGGGTATGAAGCTATAGCATTACTGCACCATCAAATGGATGATGATCAGTCTGGTTCTATCGATCGATCCGAATCTATAGATGTATTCTTACTTGTTGAGATGATTGAGTTTTATTTGATTAGTTTTAGTTTTTTAAGAAAAATAATTTCTAATTTCAGTTTTTAAAAGAAGATATGCAGTTGAGTAGTTCGGATCGTGCGCAACGCGAACGTGCTTTCCATAATAGTGATGAACTGATCACAGTAGATGATTTATGGGATGCTTGGTTTGCTTCAGAAGAGCGGTCTTGGACAAATTCTGATTTAGTTGTGTGGTTAGAAAATATTGTACGCCTTCCTCAGTACAAGGCACTTTTCATTGCTGCAAAGATTGATGGGCGTGCATTACCCAGGTAGTTTGTCGTAAATATCATTTGATTTCCCATGCTGTGTTAATTATTCATTTTATTTATCATTAATTTTTGCTTATTTAGGGATACACTGACACACTTATACAACTCCTTCCTATCCAAAGAATCTTATTTCTGCTTATTGCTATTTCTGTTTCAGTCATAAAATTCTCGCAAAACTTGCTTTTTTTTTGTTTTCGTGTAAAATCAAGGGATTGTTTTATAAATGTAGCATATATCCAATGTGTTATAACAAGTTCAATTTTTTACTTAATTTAGAATTGCTAATTCAACGTACTTGAATGATTTGGGCATTAAGAATCCTGTACATAAGCACAAATTGCGTTTGAAAGCATTAGATGTTGTTCTTTTTGGTTTCAGTGGTAAGTTGATTCGGTCACATAAAAGTTTAAATTAATCAGGTTACGTTAGGATCGTTTATTCAGCTTAAGGTAGTAATTAAGGTCATCTGAAAAGTCTAAGATCAAGTACTAAATTTGCTACAACTACAAATAACTGATAGTATTTGGAATTTTAAGGTGGCAATACTACGTTCTTGAAAGATATTGCTTTATCCTTTTTGATGATTGTGCTTATTACGGTTCTTTTTGTCTTTAAAATGCAGCGAACACGGTCGCAGTTACAAATGGACCAATTAACAATGAAGTTATCGGAACTGAAATCAATGCAAAGTGATTTCGAAGATGAGCAGCAAAAGTAACTTCATTTCTCCCATTTATTTACTATCCTTTGAATAAAAGAATATTTATTAGCGTCTCTCTTGTTTAACAAATATTTTCAAGTAATTTCATCAATATTATACATAGATTGGAGGAAGAACAAAAAAGAAGACATTCAGATGAAAATATGTCAGAAAGCGAACGAGTAAAAACGGTGATTTTTTGCTTCTTAAAAAACCCAAACAAAATTGCAATTTTTTAAATTTTTTGGTAAGTTATGATCTTTTTTGATGCATACTTACAGCTCGAATCACAACTTATGGAAGCTGAACGCCTTCTGGAAAGTTCAAGTTTAGCTCCTCTTGCTCTTCAGCCTCTGTTAAGAAGGTTCGTTGTTGTAAGGGCAACTCTCATAATCATTTTTTTTTT
>UYYF01004378.1:18109-52064 GCA_900618365.1 Thelazia callipaeda
AAATTTGAACACAAAAATATGTCGAAGATAACACGTCAGAACTTATTGATTTTTTACTGTAAGACTTTCAAAGAAGGTTTTGTTAACAGAATCCAAAATTTATTTTTCGTGAGGTTTAAGAAAATATTTGTTCCCTATCTATAGGACTTGTGAACTAGAAGTGAGTTATGTCAGACAACAACGTCTGGATTGTATGGCTGAAATGAAAGAAGCTATTGAACTTATCGACAAACTCAGGAAAAAACAGTCAAGTATTGTTTCTTCTATTAAACTGGCGACTGGAGCATCATCTGGAACAGATTTAATCGACTCTCGTATTTTTTCTTTAAAGTAGAATTTTGAAATACATTCTGTGTATTTAGAAGTAAGGAATGGTAGAAACTGTTTAGTTATTTCATGGAGCGTTTTTCTAATGAAAGCTATTTTTGTCGGAACGTGGCATATGTTCCAATATCTTTTATGGAAATTCCAAGAAGAATAAGACGCTTGAAAAAATTTCTTTTAATTCAAGCATTGAAATTAATACTCAATTCACTTCAAGGAATAGGATGGAGAAAATCTCGTTATCAGTAGCTGAATGTCATCAGCGATGGATGGAAATCGAATCGCTTTGTGGTTTTCCATTATTTTCTGTCCCAAATCCTGTTGGTATTGATTTGTTTATTCACAGTAGATATTATATTATTTCGTTTCATTTTCAAATTTCTGTCTAGAAACGAGAAGTTCTAGATAGAGTTTAGTATGTTTTTATTTCCATCATTTCGAAATCCAAACTTCTGAAATGTGTCCGAAATATTGTTTAAATGTTTTGCTAAAGCTAGTCCATATTATGAAGGAATGAGCGAAGTTTTTGGTATAAGGCTAATTGTTGTTTCAGTTGGAAAAATAGAAAAAAGGATTTTGGAATATAAATGAGAAGGATAAATTTGTAAAGATACTTATGCCGTTCAATAAGAAATGGGATCTCTTCTAGTTCCGTTTTAGAATCACAAAGTTTCGCTAATACATTTTCAACTCATCTTTTCTTCAGTTTAGTTTTTCATTAAAACTTATTTCGCGCTTCAGTGGCGGTTAGTATAGCATCATCCTCTTCATCTGGAAGTGCTCCACCTTCTTTAATTAAATTTTCGTCGATTCGACCACCTGGTTGCTCATGTACATACGACACTATGAACAGTGCAACAAGTAGGCATTCCGACTTTTTAAATTTTCTTAAGCTAATTCAAGACAACATTAATATTTACAAGCCAGTTAAATTCTTATATTACTGACGTTGAACTGCTTGAATTCTTTTTTGATCAGCTTTGTACTGGAACAACAGTTTGGGAATCATAGCTGTGTATCTTCCTTGGATTCTCTTGTAAATATTATTCAGGTTCTAATGCTCTGGCTGTTGACGAAGTAGCAGGGTCATGTATTTCGTGTCCATCAGCTGTAGACCACACATCGCTGTATGTATTCATAAGTTTGTAGGACTTTCAAAATTTTCGCAGTTTTATTAGCAATGGTAGTTACCGCAGAATATAATAACTAAACTAGTTTATGGTTCACTATAATTATTTTACTCTATGTATTATTTTTCAAACTCATTTTTTTCTATATTTTAAATCTACTTAATTTTAGCATAGTTATATAACATTACATTTATTTAAAAAATAATATCTGATTTTTAAAAAATGGCGTATTTTTGAATATAAATTTTTTTTATGACTCACCTTTTTCTTGATGCGCTTATTTCTTCTGGTAACTTAAACTTTCATTTCATATTAATGAAAAAAGTATTATATATAGTGGCTTTATTTGCAAGTTTTAGTTCTATTATTGTTTTCACAACCAAATTCTGTTTCATTTACGCGATAAACTTTAGGTTAATTGGATTTTTACTATGTAATTTGAAAATGTTTATTGTACCAAACGAGATTTTTTTGGTTACTGATTTCTCTCATTCTTAAGGTTCAGAGAAGAATTGAAGTCATTAAAGCGAAGTGTTTCAAACGCATTGTTCAAATCCTCAAAAAATAGTTCAGAGAAGAAGGAAAATGGAATGATGGAGAGTAAAGGAAAAAATTCGATTAATTCATCAGTCAATAACAAGAAATCCAAATTCTCTAGCATGTTTATGAAGTAGCGGATTCTATCAATTTGCTTACATTTTTGTGGTAGAGATTTCAAACTTTTGATTGGGGATTAAACCTCCATTTGTACTATCGTCGTTTCATTGTCTGAGCCATTTAATTCACTTAGTTATACCAAAATTTATTAGGTAAAAACTTCTTTGAAAGTATCGCCTTGCTCTTGATAAGTTTTCTGATAGACTAAATGTTTAGTCAAGTAAAGACATTCCTCTCGTTGGATAGTGTCCCAAAATTGTGTAATCTAGTAACTATTGTTTAAAAGTCAAGCTAGAAGTTATGTCAGAATTTTAGAATATAAAGATATTAAAATATTGTCGCCGTTAATTCACTTTATACTTTCACTGGGATGTGATTGCTTGATATTTAGATTTCAGATATGAGTTTCCTTTCGTTAATTTGATGAATACAACATTTCTGTATTGGTTTTGAATACATTTTTAAATGATAATAACATTTTTAGGTTCGTACGATTATTTCGCTGTTAATACCCTGAACTCTATTTTTATAAATTTTTCTTTATTCTTAAATTTTTATTAATTGACATTTTTTGATTTTATTAAGAAAATTCAGTAATAGAAATTTTTAATTGCATGAATTTTGAGATAGGAATAAACTAAAAAATTTTTTTGAATTTCCTGAAAGGATCCGTTTTTATTTTGGTCATCGATCGTGGTAAGTAAGTTTCTTGTTTTTCATTTATTTGTAAGTTTTAGTGTTTCAAATCATTGACAGAATATTGAAATTCATTTTTGGCCATGTTTGGCATGCCTGTTTGCTAATTTATTATTTTTGTTAATTAGGCTTGTCAATTTAATTAGACCTCATAATTTGCTGATATGCTTTTTATTTTATTAGACCTCACTCACAATCCGCTGACATACTTTTCATCTCCGTAATCTATTTAAAAGCAGTCATTACGATAATTTTTATTATTCTACACATGCTTGATATAAGATTTTTAGGTTGAAAAGATCTAAATTACAATGTAACCTTTTTTGACTAAAATTATTAGACAGGTAAAATTTACCTATTAGGTGACATGGATTTTTTGCATGGTTTTCTATCAGCGGCAATTGCCTGATACCTAGTTAAATTTCGATCCTTCGATTTGTTTGTCCTAAAACTTTTTGGATTGTTTCATTATTTGAGAGACATTTAAATTCCCTGTGTTGATAGTAAAATACGAGTAATTGCACAATATCATTTAACTATTCGTCTTTAATGATATCAAGATTTTGCTTAATAGGCATTAATGTGTCTGCGAAGTTTTCTTCGAAAGTACTGTATTCAAAAATAATTTGCTTCATCTGCTGCACTCAAAAGAATATTTTTAACTTGTTTTGTAACAAACCGCATACAGTTTGTGGAGTTTCTCATTTTAAAATTCTATTAGTGTAATATTTAAATATCTGCAGCAATATTTAAAATATTTGCGAATATTTAAGTATTGCAATCTATATTTTTCATAATCTCTGTCACATATCTATCAGATATTTAAGTATTACATTAATAGAGTTTTAAAATGAGGAACTCCATGAACTGATTACAGAAACGTAATCTGTGCAATGATGCTATTTTGAATTACAGGTTAGTCGATTTTTTAGTAATTTATTGATGCGCTGGTTCACTTTATTGGGTTTTATTCGGGTATTGTGCAGGTTGTACCATCTTTATCATGATATCATTCGTATTCTGCAGTGATAATGTATGTGTATAAAGCTTGTTTCAGCGATTAGTTGTTTCATGATACATATGTACAGTTGACCTCCAATATCAGTTTTTTTTCTAATTATTACTTATTCATTACATTTAAATGTGTTAGATGTGCTATAATTATTTGGAAATTGTTGAAGCAAGTTGACAATTTTTTGAGTTCTGTATTAGGACAAGCTCGCTAATTTTACACCGCCATCAGGTGTTATGGAAAATAATTTCTTTGATTAGTCAGGTTCTATTGCTCGTCAGTTCTGCTAAGAAAATCCTAAATTTTGATTTGCATTTCATTGAAAATTCGACTTGTTATGTGATTTACTCATCATTTGTTAGCATTCTAGAGAGCATGGCTAAAATTAAGAAGGTAAAGGATGTGAAACCGAGAGTACCTGTTATTATTTCACAAATTGATCCTGAGGCGAATTCAAAGGCAATTGTAATCAGTCATATTCCCTTTGGGTTCTTTGAGAAGGAATTGTTGAGTTACTTTTCGCAGTTTGGCAAAGTAGATCGAGTACGGGTTGCGCGAAACAAGAAAGCAAGTTTTTTAATCCGTTAGTTCAATGGATAGGCAGGCTCTGATTTGAAATAGTAAGGCAGAATAAAATGGTCTTTATGGTGTGGTACATTTGTTTAAATGTTTTCCAATACTGGATCACGTTGAGAAGACCGCGGAAATTTGCAAGACCTAAGAATTTTCAGTTATTTCTACTTTTTGCTTTACTGGATTTGTTCCTTTGAAACATTAATATGTGCTTCCAATTCTTCATTTTTTGAATTTTCCCATTTCTTCTTCACATTTCCGATATCTATATCATTTTCAGACTGGAAATCATAAAGGATGGGCTTTCGTCCTGTTCAAAGATTGTGAAGTAGCACAGTTAGCAGCTGAAGCTATGAATGGCTACTTGATGTATGAAAAGCGACTCGAATGTAAGCCTTTATATACCGATTTCAGTTTACTGATAGTTTAGATGAGGTAAGGATGGGTATTGTATAATGTTCCATTAATGTAAGGATTTTAAGGCATTCATGTATTTTAAAAATATTTCACTGCACGAATTTTTGATAGAAGTTATTTTTTATTACTATATTTCTCAGAACGTGTAAGGGATTCGTTGTAGGCAAAGTAATAAAAAACAAAAATTTTCCACGCTGTTTGCTGAAAGGACCACGACTAATTCCTCCACCTGTTAAAGGTGCACGCACAAAACAGCATGCTCTAAAAATGAATAAAGTTCAAAGTGAATGCTGTGAAAAAAAGTCAGAAGTAAGATTTTAGTTTTCGAAATCTATGAACATGTCAGAAAATCACTGTGTTGGATTTCTAGCAAAATATACTTGTTCTTTGTGCTTGATTTTACAAATTCAACTGTTTCGGCACAAGTTTAAGATTGTCGTGTTATGTACCAGTTTTAGACTCTAGATAAATCTTATGAACATTCTATTATGTAATTTGAGTGTTCATAATTATGTGCCCATATAGCTCACTGTTTTCGTTGACAAATTAGCGGAAAGATACTAAGAGTAGTACAAGCTGAAAAATATCGTCTTATTTAGTTCCATATTTATTCTTTCCTTAACTGCATACATATTATTTGAAAACAACATTTTTCTATATTGTTTTCATAAAATTCAGAAACGAATGTTGAGGAAATTGAGAGTGAGAAAGAAAAAATTATCTGCGCTTGGTTATCAATTGCCAACTGTTGCTGGTCTACCGAAAGAAAAAGTACTGTGTTTAGATTTCTCATTGTGAGCTTGAAGTGTATATGTTCATAGTTAAATTTTCATTTTGAGAATTTTTATGGAATATCTTGAGACATACTATTCGGATTTAACAAAATGAAGCAAGATTATCAGTAATAGCATAAAGGCAATGCAAAAAATTGAATAAGTTTTTATAGCTGAATTCTGCAATGTCATTTATTTTGAACTGGTAAATGTGAGCAAAAATTCAATATGGCTTTGTGAAGTGTAATAAGCGATTAATCTTGCACTTCTAATTCTGTTTTATTTAGCTAATGACGCCAACACCTGCCAAGGAAATAGATACGTTGCGAGTTACAGAAGTGAAATCAGAAAATATAAAAGAAAATGTAATGAGCAAGCCATCAACGCAGTAAAAAAAAACTGTTGTAAAGGTAAACTCCGTTTGTAGCAGCAAACTGAGCAGAAAAGCCAGAGCGAAAGTGTGTTGTAATTTGAAAGTGTCCCGAGTTATCGTTTTACACTGTAATATTGTGTTTTGATGGTTTTCGTAATAAATGAATTCTTTTAGCGATTCATAATTATTGTATTCATTAAGCTATAAAAGTTTTACTTTAAACTTTACAAGTTTGACTCGAAACTAATTTTGACTTGCATGAGACTAATGTAATATTAGGGTAATTATTGAAACTGCATTAAATATTGTGTTTGACAGTAGAATGAACGATTAAAGAAATGTCATCATTTAAGATAAAAGCAGTAATAAGTGAGAGGCTAGTGATGAGTAAAATATTGGTATCTTAGTGTGAAAATGTTGCAATCGAACAATCTGGTTGAATCTTTTGTTCATATCATCCAAAAAATTGGCCAGATCACGCGTATGCAGTCGGGAATTCATGATTTTTCTTGACATGAAACAGTATAAATATTAAAGTAATATTTTTGGTAAAGATGACCGCTTTTCACAGTAATCTATCAGTTTATACTTGTAGTAATATTTTGCATTTTTTCCCAGCTTTGCAATTACCGTCAAGCACATGAAAGCACGCTGCTAATTAACCCTTTGAATTGATACGATCTAATATTTTTCAAAGAAATGGCACTTATCAAAATGTTCACTGCATAACAGTCAAATCTCTATATGTCCAGTAATCAAAAGAAATATCATGGCGAGTACCCTTTTTATATATTTCAGCAAAAAGCATCACATGAAGGAATGTAATCATAATTATGCAAATTACCAAGCAGATGAACATAAATAACTTCATTATCTGATTGATAGAATGGGAATTGTAAGCCAAAATTGTTTTCAAAAATTTTCTACTGAGTTTAAGAATGAAGTTGGTAGTGTTCGAGAGATATTTATTTGAAATAAAAACTGCAATAGAAATTATTCAAAAATATTTCAAACATCATGAAAATAAGTATAAAACGTTTAGTCAGATTTTGAGATTAGTCTCTTCAATTGTAAGTAGTCAGTCACTTGTAGTGTTAATTGTAAGTGGCAGCAGACATAGTGCCACAAAAATTATGTTTCTATGATTGATAAACAATGGAAGTCTTTGTCAAATTAGAAGCTGAAGTTTTTTTCCAGTTTTAATTTTTGTAAAGGACTAATATAATTTGTGATAGAAATTAACAAGAAACGAGGCCATCTCTGAAACTAATTCAGCCTTTGGACTTGAGCATTTTTCATCTGAAATAACAATGTTTAATACGATCTAATAGTGATAACTGAAGTTGATTTATGTGTTTGGAACCACCAATTATTTACAGAGATTTGAAATTGCTCAGTACCTAAAGTTATCAGTTAGTCAGTACGGATTGTTTCTAAAGTAATGCAAAAGTGATTTTTGTTCAGCAGAAAAGTCATAAGGAACCATTCAATTGCAATGTAAATAGCAGACTAATTAAGTCCGTAAATAGACACCGTAGAGACTGATCTCTTTTATAACTCAATGAATCCCATCGTATTCGATCCTTAGTCCCAGCAAACAGTTGTCATCCATACGCTGTGTTTTGTTGAATGTGTCTTTTCATAGAGAGCCAATTTTTGTGTTTGTGTGATAACATTTTAATTTGTTGTATCACTGCTGTTTGTTTGGATGAAAACAACGCATAAAGTTATGAAGTATTCCCAAATTTTAAGAAAATGATAGACTGATCAATTGAATGTGAGTTTGTTAGTTAGTTATGCAGCTGGAAATCAGAATAGTCGCACATTATGGCAATAAAACTGATGGAATTATTTGATAAAATTCAACAACAACATATTTGCAGTGATGTTGGTGGCAGTGATAACAATCAAAATAATGCCGATGTTGATATGATAAGAATGATAATAACACAACAACAGTGCTGATGTGATTATTGTTTTCTCACTACGGCATTTGTATTAATAACAATGAAAGAAAAAGCAGAGCAGATAGTAGTCATGGCAATAAATGATCTCAACATCATTCAAAATAATGCAGCCAATTTTGTTAGCATTGTTATTATTAAGTAAGAAAACAAGCGATGCTTTCATGCGTCGATTTCCTCATGCTTCTGCCTAATTCTTTTATTGAGTGATATTAGTAAAATTGGCAGTGTCAATTTTTAATATTGTGATTAAGGAGTTATTAATTATGAACACTGAATTCGACTGATTTTAGAATTAAACAGTATCAGTACTCACTCAAAGAGAGTAACCAAAATGATATATGTTAGTGAAAATATTTTTGACAGCATTATCCTATCTCATAATTCTAAAAAGAATGAGTAATAGATGATATAGTATCAAAGTAGAGACAAAAAACAATAACATATCTGACAATTTTTTTAATTAAAATTACGTGAATTACGCATATTTACTATATCTACTGCGCTATGAATACAAAAACAAATTTCTGTAGTCTTTTAGTTTGCTTTTTTACCACTTTTTTGGAGTATTACAAAAGTATATTCATTTCTCAATGGACAGCAAATATTTCAACTTCTGAAGTCAAAAAAGATCTGTCAGATGGCAGTGCTTTCTACATTTCACGCAGAAAGCGTCTTCAAAAAGTGAATTTAATTGTGATCGATAAGTGTTTATGTTTCAAAATTAATTTTGTCAATAAAAGAGTCAAAGTCAATTTGCACATTGAAAAAATACTCGTTGAATGGACTTGCTCTTTTGTTCTTACTCAAGTTCTTAAGACTTTGTGCAATTATATCCGACTATTTCTGCTTTCCGTAACCATTGAAAGAGTGAATTTGCAAATTGACACTGTTCAAGCAGTGTATAACTGTACTCATGTTGAAAACTGAAAGTAATACAAGCATGCAGTGCATTGTTTGTGAACTTTTGTAGGGACAGGCGTTGAAGTTGGAAAAGTCTTAGAAGTGATTGGTTCAGACTACTCGTTGGCTTCTCAAGACGAGTGTTCGAGAGTGTCTGCTGGTTTTTTGCTTTGCTTTGACTCAATTCTAGCTCTAGCATTTGCCTGCCTCTCTTTTAATCACATTAATTTATGCACAATCGCAGCAATTTCACAGCATAATTGCCCTGATGTATTGAGGCAGATAATTGTTTCTATTATAATGCATTAAAGGGGAGTCGGAATCAAGCCAAGTCACTTCTTCTTTGCATTTATCTACTCACAGAAGGAAAAAAGAAGAAATAGTAGAACAGAATGCTACTTGTCTACTGCCACAAATTATCTATCTAACATTATCTTATGTTAAGCTAAACTTTGTTAATTGCCAAGCAAATTTATAGCTAACTTAAATAGAGCAATTTTTTTTGCAAAGTAATTTTTCCTTTCTCATTTTTCACTTCAATAACAAATTAGATACGCCGTGCAATCACTTTTTCATTTGTCTTTCTTTCATTTAATTTTGACAAATTATCAAAAAATTGCATTCAGAATTCGTTGCTGTTAGTAGTCTGTAAAGTAAATTGCTTATAAATTAATAATATAATCTAATTAAAATGAGATTATCTCAAATGCTATGTGTTTGGATGAGAAAGTTCAATTAGAAGCTGTGCTCACATGAAATAACGTTGAATTATTAGCAACTTTTAATCAAAGTATACTATGGATTTGAGAAGAATGAAATGAATAATAAAAGAGTTGAAATATCTTTTGTTTCAGTGCTGCAAATGGAGAAATTAGCTTGAAAGGCCTGTGTAAATTCATCAAAATGCAACTTAATTAAGCAGCTTAATTGATCGCATCAAAGGCAGTGATCTATTTGCTATTCAGGCAAACAAGCACAATATTAAAGCTTTATAATTTCTCTTTTCACTCTTCCTCAATTAAGCTCTTTGCTATTTTTAACTTGCATGTGGGCGGAGCTTTAGAGTATGTACCCAATCAGTTGCATGCAAGAGAGTAGGATGACATATCAGTAAAGGATACGGTACTGAAGTGATTCTGTGAAAAGGTTTGAAATAGGCGTAACGATCAGTGAAACAACAAAGATAGAGTAACAAAAGGACGCTTGCCATCAAATTACTACTCAATTAACTATTCCCTAACAACTGGCCAGACTATTTGGCTTTTTGTTCATCACTGGCTTATTGTTATTATCATTTGCTGCTTGTCACTAATAATCATTCTCATCACGTTATTATATTATTGCTATCATTCTAATCACACCAACAGTTATCACTTCTGACAAACTAACTTTAATTTTTACGCCAGTTTGTGTTCTTTCATGTTATTCAAAATTGATTATTGGAATAATAATTTGTTTACTTTTAGGCATCGAAATTTTGCAATTAACTTGTAATTAATTTGGAAAGCAAAATTAATTTAGCAACAAATGTAACAATTAGCTGCTTTTGTGAGTTAAACAATGCAAATTATTGTGACATGCACGCAAACTGCACAGTTTACAGGCCATAGTGTTTGCAGCTACTGTAATCATAATGCTTTTTCAAATTATTAATACTCCTCGATTACATTATGAAAATTGCATAAATACTTTGCGTTACGAATACTTTAGATTAGTAACAAGGTCAAAAGCGTGTTTTGACTTACTTTTTCAAAATTAACCAGCACTGATTTTTCTTTCAATCCGATTTCTTAGGATGTTTTCTGTATGAATTTATTGCAAGTTAATTTACAAATTGAGTATGTCACGATTTGTGAATGCTTCTAGGCGATTCATGAAGAAAAAATGCCGAAATTAGTAATCAAATTCAGATAAACATCAAGTTTTCTGCGAGAAACGATGGCGGTCGCAGCAGTTTTTCATTAAAGATTGACAGAGGTAGAGGCAATAGTCGAGGAAAATTCTTTTGATCTAAGCAGGCAACTTTCACTTTACCGCCATACTCTTACAGTGTACAGATATTCCTGACCCTTAATGTCAAAGTTGAATTCACGGATGCTTACAAATCAGGTGCTAATTTCTCTTTAGTTTCACAACAGTAAGTGCCAAAAATAATATCAATAGCAACAAGCACTTCAGAAGTTTTATTTTAGCTTTTGTAGAACTGAAATCGTTTATTTAACTTGAATGAACTTGATCTAAAGCTAGCTATAAAGTATATAGCTATAGAGCATAAACTAATTATTTTCAAGCCATAGCATCATATCATAAATGTTTGTTCAAAATTTAGATGGATACTGCATCAGATTCTGTTTCTGAAGGTTTCTCTTCACCAGAGCTATTGCAACGCAATTTGGAATCTTACCGATCGAATTCTCAACTCAAATTTTCTATACAAAATATTTTAAGTCCTGAATTCGGAAAAGTAAGTGGTTTTATCTTAAAGATACTGTAGATGAGTATTGACTTAGCTTACTTTCTATCGTTTGCTTTGCATGATCTCTGCAACTAATTTTTTTGTTTTTTTAAAATAATAATAAATTTTGCTAGGCAAAAGTTTACTTTCTGAATTTCAAAAACAACTTTGTTTCAGCTTTTTTTGTAAATTTTCCATAATTATCAATTGAAATCAATCACAGGTCCACTTGATAACTAACCGTTTCGGTTCTGTGTCTCTCTCATTAGCAACAAACTTTCAAACTTTCAATCATTTTCGTACAAAATAATTTTGAAAAAATTTTCGCTCTCTAAGATTGAATTTCAGTATAAATTCTTTTCATTTTGAACTTCTAAACTTGTGATTTTTGCAAATTATACACAATTTAAAGGGAAAAACAGACAATAAACAAATTTATAACTGATATTTGAATGATATCTACGAGATCCATTTTGAACTTTTTTGAATTTTTTTGAATGTTTGTCAAATTGCTGCTAGCGAAAGTTTAATGCAAACTTGTTTTCTTGACTAAAAATATTCATTTGTTTTCAACGGTAAGTGATTCAGTGCATCCTAAAATTCATCTTTCAATTCCTTCAAATTGTTTTGTTCTTTTTGAATTTCGCACTGATAGTTTGAGTATTTGCGACAGATGCAAACAAATTAAGAAGCAAATTTGTCCACATAATATTACTATTGCATGCACATTTGTTCCATTTTAAATCAATAAAAGAAGCGAAAAAGTTGCAAGTAACTGCAGCAAAGAATTGAGTGATTGAAAAAGTTGATGTCAGAAGCAAAGATTGTTCAAGTAATCTGTGTGCAGTGTTTCAGCAGCATGAAACAGTTTCCAAACCATGCGTGTCAACAACTCCTGACAATATAAACACGATTTTTCCAGCTTGGATTTATTGTACACGGTATTCAGATCGGCCAAGTTCAGGTTCAGTTTATTTATTTCAAAAATTCAAGTAAGCTATTGATTTGATGCAATAAGTAATATTTTTTTAAAAGTGCTAGTTTCATGCGAAAGTAATTTTTGGCAAGACTTGAATCAAGCAAATTAAGTCTTGCAAAACAGCCAAAGGCAACTAAAAACAATCCTCAACTATTATCATTGAGGATGCTGCTTAATTTTGAAATGATAAAGTAAAAATTCTATAAGTAGTAAGCTAAAATTGAAAAAAACTGGGAAAAAGTCACTTTTTTGACGTATATACCAGCTATCTCTCATACTTGCGTCATAGTGCTCATTCATCATTCCTTTCATAACCTGTAATTACCAAAATCGCACTTTACAATCACCACTTATCTATGATTTCAAATTACTGTTGAACTAATAATCGTTACACGTAATAAGTTCATTTTGAATTAAATTAACATTTTTAAACTATATTTGAATCAACTTTGTTTGAATATCGATAGATTTTTAAAAATACAACCAAAATATTGTGGAAGTTTTAAACAATTTTTTGTACATATAAATATCAAAAAAGTTGAACATGCTTCTTTTTGCAGACAAAAAATGCAAACTGTGGGGGCTTTTATTTTCTTAATTCAATTCCACAGAATAAAAAATTAATTAAAGGTAAATTTGCGAATACTATTGTGTCTATTATTGTAATTCACATTAATTATTTTTTAGGGCCGAGATCTCGACGTACAAAACGGAAAGAGCCTAATTTGAATGATGACGAAAAACGACCACGTACGGCATTTACAGCTGAACAATTAGAGCGACTTAAGCAGCAATTTATGGATAACCGATATCTGACCGAAAAACGACGTCAAGAATTAGCTCATGAGTTAGGCCTAAACGAGTCACAGATCAAGATTTGGTTTCAGGTTGGTTAAATTGACACAAAAATTAATAATTTACTTTGTTTTTTTCAGCTAAGTTTTCAAAAATCTTATGCATATTTAGATCGAAAAAAGAAGTTACAAATTTACGAATGATATTTGAGTGACATTTGTAAAAAGTTGAGATAGTACTAAAATTCTATTTAAAGTTTTTGCTGAACTTTTATTTTTGTTAAAATAAAAAAGATAACAAATGTGAGGGGGAAAATTTGTCTGAGGAACAGAAAGATAAAAAAAAATTTGCCTCTTTGTTTGAGTGAGAATTCCAGTTTTGTACATTTACTGAGCTGAAGTAATTTCAGATTGCTATTTCTAAATTGTGACCTCAGTTTAATTTGTCTATGAATTGAAATTTTCAAAAATCTTATCAAGTTTACTTGCTTAAGGTCACTTTTTGTATGACTAGAAGTCAGTGAAGACGATATTAATTGATACTTAAATTAGGAATACTCTGAAGAGTTTACAATGTTCACACCTCCTAGCTATTCAGCACGCACATTTGCATTTATATTTTGTGATTGAACAATTTTAATTATTAAATGCTTATAGCGGAAATTTTCAAATTACAGTACTATATCATCTATTAAAATGAAAAGTACGTTAAATAGGTGATAAAGAGTAAAATTGAATAGAAAGATAAGAAAATTATACGAATGATCATTAATTTTTGGCAGAAAGGGTATTAAAATGCGATAGAATGATCACTGTCATTCATACTTTTACTTGCATTACTTACAAACAATGGCGCTGATGATAGCATTTGATCATAATACTGATCTTATCAGTACTTTTATTGTTATTACCAGTCTTATTTAATTTGTCTTTCTTCACTTTTACAAGACGACAATTACTTAACTGACTATGCATGTGATTTCTGAAATCAGATAAACGGGTAGAAAGAGGAATCTCTGAGTGCAAGAAAACAATTGCTCACAATGATATTTCAATTTTGAATGAATTTTAAAAAAAATTTGATTAGTTCAATGAAATCACTTGATATTTCTGGGTTTAATTTTGTTCCAAAAAAACACTTTTTGGAAGTTTGTCTCGGGAATTTCCTAGATGAAATTCAAAGTTTGCTTACCAAACATGCATTAGCATTAACTTGTTATCTCCAAGCAAAGTTATGATAGCAATGGCTGCTTGAGTGATGGATAGATTTCTGCGCAAGACATCAATGGCCTATTGGCATGTGTAAGAATTCAAGTTATCTATATCACTTTAAGATGTAATTAGTTAAATTACTGAGATTTCCGAGCAAATAAAATGTTTGCGACTCTTTCAAGAAGTGCTAGCAGTCTTAGATGAATTTGTTTATTATCAGCGATGGCAATCTCTTAACAACCGTCCTGCCCTGTAGAAAAAGTTCGCCGCTACGAGACATACTTGACATTCTGCCTTACTTACATGAGATTCTCGTATGAAATAGCTTTTCCCTTGTCTGAAATTGCCTATAATTAATGAAATTAAATTATGTGTAGTAGTAGTTTGCGCATGTTAATTTCTTTCTTAAAATGTCACCGAAAACCTGTTCATTGATCGATTTAAACGTTATCAGCTCAAATCATTAGCATTTTTCCCTCAACAAATTCGTGAAGTAATTGGAGTTGACGAGCAAATAAATGAATACTTTGAAGTTTTTTCTCAGCAATTTTATGCATAAAATTTTGTTAGTCAAAAGAATACATTTATTTATCTATGACGAATCACTACAAAGAATTAGCAAGTAAACAAGCTAAATGACAAGCACTATAATAAGTCTGTGAATTAGATCTCCTCGGATTCTATTGCTCTGCAATCACAATTAGATTGAATGTCACAATTCCCTTGATGTAAGGAACTTTCTAGTTTTTTCATCATAATAGTTGAACAAATGTTAAAAAGTAAATTTTTGCTCAACGAACAGTATAATTTCTGTAATAGTAACAGAACAATCCAAGTTGATGCGCAAATAACTGAAAATAAATGCAAAAATTGCTAATAAAAAGTAATTTTTGAAGTGTCTTTCAGTTCTTAAAGCTACTGCTTGCATTTAAATTAAGTACAACAGATACTGTCGTTCGTTTAATATGCTTATATTTTGTTTTTGTTGTTTCGCCCCTTAGGAAATGAAGTGAGGCGAGTTGCATCAAGCACCAGTGAATAACAGTTTAGCTGATTTTGAATGATTTCGTAGACAGACAATTACTTGAATCATCCACAGCAAAGCAAAGGTAATCAATCACATATTAATGATTATTCGAGGAAGACAGATCTGAGAAAGAAGTTTAATTAGTAAGTAATAACAAGGTGTAAGGGGATTGCACTAATCTATCGCAGCGATCTCTTGCGATACTGAGAAAAGGACAGTTTTGGATGTGACTGAGCGATAAAACACTCCAAACAACCCATCCCATGTTAACATCGTCTTCACTTGCCATGTTTATCACTGCTTGCTATTTACGTGTCATTACTCATAACTATCATTGCATTATCACATCTGCATAGATAACAATTCATCTCAATTGCTCCTTTGCTGAGCACTTTATTGCTACAAAACGCAATACTTTCGCTTACTCTAATTTTTCCATTAATAATAACTCTCTTAAAACTGCGTTGCATTGTTTACTTAAAACGGTTTTCCTCATTTTGAATTCAACTCATAAAACATACGCATACCATTTATTGAAGTAATAATTGCGAGTAAATGGAAACTGAACTCATATACAATGCTACTAAAATCACTCAGTACAACATTGCATAACTTATCCATGACCAGAAATGATCACTCCTTTAAAATACTTTTGTCGAAAATCCATTACTTGTCTTTTACAGTCGGTCGGTATCAATTCTCTCTTTAATCAACCAAACTTGAGCAAATATTTTCGTTTCTCAGAAGCTGTGCAAATTACTTCAAATCTTCTGCCTATCTCTCACATAATCAAAGCATCATCACTCCTGCTCACTTCCACGTGCTCAAAAATATATGCACCCATGCGAGTGCACACTCACATCTTTTAATTAAAAATTAAGAACAAATGTAGATAGACAGATTCTACCAAGCAACCTCCACCTCACTAATGATTTGAATGTATTTAATATTTAGCGGTCATGCACTCCAAGTACTATTTATCAATCCAACATACATACAACACTTTAGCAATTTGCAAGTGCAAATTCAAGGACCAAGAAATAGACCTTCATTCTGTCATCACTTTATTGTATAGACAAACAACCTCCTTAAATTTGAAGAACTAATAAAATATGTACACAGGTGTTAACATATGTTTTGTTTGCAAGACTTGTATCAGTTTCTGATTCCTCTAGATTTCTTAATTACAGAACAAACGAGCGAAGTTGAAGAAAGCATCCGGACATCGACCCGTACTGGCTCTACATCTCATGGCTCAGGGACTATACAACCATACGTCCATGCCAATGTTTAATCAACGTTGACACCAAAATAGGTCAAACTTCCCTCTATAATAAATGACTCGCTGTAAACTTATTGTACATTTTTCATACCGTCATGTGTAGCTGTACTTTTAAAATGATGATGAAATGGGTAACTAAAAATATGATTCAAACCGAAGTTCCCTGATACTGTTTAATTAAAATTCTGATTTTCCTAAAATTATGCAACTTTTTTAAACAAAGATGACTAGTAATTCTAAGAAAAGGGTAAATTTACGTGAAAATTAAGCCCTTAATGTAATTTGATTCAGAGGATAAAAACTCAATATTACTAGAAGCATTGTATATTTTGTGTACTGACAACTAAAATCTGCCCCAAAAACTTGATTCTCCATCCTTCTTGTTTATCTCCACTAAAATCGTTCGCATTATTAGTGGGATAGAGGAACAAGTGTTTGGACTACTACAACTAAAATGTAAAAAAGTGTATAATTTATAGTAAAATGTAAGTTTACATCATAATACTGAGAACTTTGTCAATATATCAGATATTAAAACGATATTTCGTGTTCGTATTACACAAGAAGCATACAATGCATTAATGAATAAATTATTTATTATGTTACGGAAAATCCCTTTTCCATATGTTTAAATTACACACATGTGGTTCAATGGTTCAATCGAATATCTTATGATTTGTTTGTAGGTGACAGTGGACATTTTTTAATTAACTCTAATGAAACGTAAGCTGCTTTCAAATTCTTTTTCCGAGTCACCTACAAAACATGCAAAACACATTCCTTTGAAGCAAGTCAAAAAGACTATCTAGTTAAATATTTACAAGAACATTTGAGCAACTACGAACATATTCACGTTTGACACGCTTTACTGTGAAGTCACTTGTAATGAATTGAAAACATACTTAAAATGTCTACTTATTGCAAAGAACGCTGAAACAATTTTTAATGTTTTTTGTAAATTGATCCACGTGTATTATACCGTTTAATATAGTACCATGAACCAGGAATCACTTCTTCTTTCAATCGGTAGATATCTAAGTCATCATTCCAATATCTGTACAATGAAATAGTTATAGAGCAGCAGAGATTTACCCAAACAAATAATTAGGCCTGATCTTTAAAAAGTGACAACTGATGAAAACGTTTTTTTTAAAACTTGACTACACGGAAAAATATTTTTTTTGAGCACAAAATTTCTATAAATACATCAATGAAATATATCGCACACAATCTGTGAGTCTGAAAACAATCTTACTAATTACTATTTATAAAATTCAAACCTCGCAAATCTCTTGTATCCAGAACGGTCAAAATCAGCAGTTGTTTTGTCTGGGAAAAGGCCTGCCCAATGAGCCTACAAAATACAGTGAAAAACTAAATAATGTAGAATATCGAGTGAAATTAGAAACGTGCTCCATATTTACTGTAAATACCTGCATGACGCAGCGTATAATTCTTAGATGTTGTTTTTTGCATAGTCCAGTAAGTGATCTTGGCAACACAGTACCGTCCTCTCGCATGAACTGCTCCAAAATCAGAACGTCTGAATAGCGAACCTGAAAGTTTAATATGCTTCATAAACATTTAGCAGCCAGACAAAAATTAGTAATTAAATCAGACGAAAACCTTCAGGGTTAACAATACAACTGAAATATGAACATATCTACCTTTACAGGAATGTTACATGTACACAAAGTACATGTTTCCGGGCTATGTTCCAATACTTTACGATTATCAGTTTCGGGTACATCAACCACTTCAACAATTGTCACATCTCCTTCTACCTTTGTGTCAACTACAAATTACCATAATGAACAATTCTGAGCAAACAGTTACCTATTTCGCTATATACATCAAACAAAAACAACTACTTAATAACATGAAACAATACAAATAATAATGAAGAGAAATAATAATAAACGAGAGTGAAATGAAAATGAACCTACTGCTCACTTTTTTTCAAGAAGGTCGAAGAGGTGGTGGCAAACTGCTTTGCGCAACATGAAATCTGCCCAAAACGTCGTGCCCAGCAGCCCAAAGGCCTCAACATGTATGAAGAACACTGAAGAAGAACGGAACGAAAATAGTAACATATTTTTGAGAGAGAATGTAAAACTGCTTAATTGTTCTAACATAATTTAGGCTAATTCTGACGCGCCATTTCATTTCAATCAATCCTCACAGTATGAATAGATCGGTAAAACTGCAGCATTTACTCAACTAGGATTCTGCAGCTTATCGTAACACAACAAAAATGATATTCGAAATATGAAGGAGATGAAAGATGACGCAGCAACATATATCAGTGCTACGGAAAGGCAGAGAATAGTTGCCGAGAAAAGTTTTGAGATGGAATAAGGAATTTCAGCATGCCACAGCAAGTGAAACGTGAAATTAAGCTTCTACTAGTTTTAAAATTTCTCATGAACTCGTCCACTGTTACCATTTAGAGGAGTTTCTATCGTTTGGGTTTGCAAGTATTCATGGAGTTTGCGTCAAATGCGGTTGAAATGTAATGCAATGTCTGTAATTTAATTTAGCTCATTTTCTGCTCATGCCTTTTTGATGAGTACGTTTTCATGCGAACAGTGCAAGGTCAACAAATTAGTTTTGCTATGTAAATTTTCTTTTGTCAGTTTGCGAATAGTTCCTGTTATTTGATGTACAAACATGCTACAAAAATAAAAATTGAAAATGATGTTTGGGAACAAAGTTGGACTAACCGTTGGCAGAATATCAATGATTAGTGAAGCTGGCTGTCCTCATATGGTAGTGAAAATCTGATTTCTGAAAAGTATCTCTGAAAGTTTTATTTGTAGTTATAGGCAAGTTAGTTTTGTAACTAGTTTTGTAACTAACTTGCCTATAACTGTAAATAAAACATGACTTAATTTGATTGTAAATAGAACTTAATATGAATCAAATTGTTGGATGATTGTTAATATCAAGATTTAATCTTTCACTGCAGACTTTGCTTGTATGCCTTGAAAGAAGGAAGATTGCTCTGAGCGAGGAAGAAGCGTAATGGTACCACCTCGCAGGGAGCTCTTCTCGCATGTTTTTCGGAGGTTTTAAAAGAAATTAGACGACTAACAAAAGTTAAACGTGGCTTTCCACCCAATTCTCATACTTGACTGCATATAGTTAGTTGCAAAGAATGTACAAATGTTGGATTGATTGCCTTGGGGTGAAAGATATTTTCCAAGGTAAAATGAATACTTCGAATTGGTATAAAGTTTACGGTTCATTAGTTCTCATGCAACTTCTACTGTTTCCTACCAGTGAAAGCTCTCAATACGATATAGCAGCACACAGTCTTGATCATGAACACAAGGTAACATCTGTCTATTCCTTCATTTGCAAAAAGTTATGTCTTATTTCGTTCTAGAATGTCTTCACTTATCGTATTAGAAAAATCTATCTCATTTTTCAGGTAATTATTACAACAGATCTGTGTAGAAAATTTGGCTGTAAATGTGACAATTATAGCGTGGAATGTACTGGTATTGAACCTAATATGTTGAATCAGCACTTTTTCAAACTTGCACCAAATATTCACAGTATTTCTCTCCTAAATTGTTCTCAGGTAACTCATAAATAAGTATACTCTACATTAAATTCCCGGTTCTCATTAATTTTTGACTACCTCAGTTTTATATTTGTAACTAGTCCTAGTTATTGAAGAGCTGGAAAGGTTTGGATTTCAGTTGATATTTACATGTAATTGAAAGGGGTAAAAATATATGAAAAGAATAACTTTTTCAGAATCAGGTGAATCTGCATGATTTCTCAAATTTCACTTCGCTTCACAGCATTTCAATTCAACATTGTAATGTACAGCAACTTATTTATACTCCTTCCAGTTCCCTGAAAAACTTGCGTGTTCTGAATTTGAGTCACAATTATTTGTGGAACTGGAATGAAATTTGTAAAACTGTAAATCAGTATTCATCGCTAGAAAGATTAGACTTATCCTACAATCGAATTACCGATTTATCTCGTACCAATAATTGTATTAATAAATTACATTACCTGAATTTATCATTCAACAAGGTAAGATTTTACTAGATTTTGCAATTATTTTGCATAAAATGTCTCTGTAGAAGAAGTCGTTGTGTATGGTTTCAAAAAATATAATTTATATTGCTTGTGGAATTTGCGACATAAAACATTTTTAATTTAACTTTTTGGATTGAAAGTAAAAAACCAAATAAACAAACTATATTTCGGATTTGGGATGTTTTTAGTTGATGAGTATCAGAGAAAGATTCTATTTGTTTTCTTAGGAAATGTTTAATGTGGTTTTACAAAATCTTAAAATTTTCATTTAGTTACCATTTTTGTGTTCTTCATTGCACTTTTTGTTTTGTATTCTTAATAATGTATGTGCACTGCAATATTATGTTGAAATATATAATGAAACATATCTTAATTGCTCAGTTTTACAGGTTTCAGAAATATTTATAGTGCCTAACGCGGTAGCACTTGATCTCTCGTCGAATATTTTAACTCGAATTGCTGGTAAATGGCCGTCAGTTTTGGAAGATTTAAATTTATCAAATAATCCTTCATTAAGTTACTTTCCTTCACTCTCCTTAGTGCCTTCATTAGTCAATTTAAATATGGACGATTGTGCATTGACATCATTACCATTATCTATATCGCAAAATCTGCGGCATTTTTCCTTAAAAGACAACCGTTTAGTTGTTATCGACTTCAATTCACTCAACTTACCATCGTTGGAAGAGGTTTGCTAGCTTATAGTGACTATGGTGTTTAATAAATATGATTCTGATCTTTCTTCCAACCTTGAAAATTGTTTTGCATTTTCATTCTGTAGAATTTTGGTATATATATCTCTTCCATGGGATTTTAAGCACATTGTATCTCAAATTTTTAGAGTTGTTTTCAAAGAAGCTTGATTTGATACAGTTTTTTCGTTGCAGTTATAATTTTAAGATATATATGGTACCGCATTGTCTTCATGCAGTTATTTAGAACTTCTATATAGTTTTTTAGTGGCTTGATTTATACCAGCATGGTGCCATTTTCAGTTAGATTTAAGAAGCAGTTTACGATTGCATAGTATTGTTGGTATTTTACCTGATAAAGTACGCAAATTCCACTTGACTGGTTCTTCACTGACATATTTGCCACCAAGTTTTTTTGCTAGGTTTGTTGCAAATTTCGTGTCATTATTTATAATAGTGTCTAAAAGTTGATAAATATTGTATCATATATTGTAATGATGCTTAGTATATAGCTTCTTCCGTCTTTTGATTAGAATATCGCAATTCTTCAAAATTAGTAATGCTTTTTTATTCAAGTTTTCAGTGCTAAAAAACTTCGGTTTTTGGAGCTATTGCCGAATAATTGGAGCTGTAATAATTGTCTTAACAAATGGCTGGATATTTTGCCATATAAAATGAGACCACAGATATATTGCCCTAATATTTCTCATAATAACTGTTCATTAGGTGTGCAGCTACTTTTTTAATGGATTTACTTGAGGCTTTGCGCTGGTAATTTGTCATAATTACCGAAATAACTATATTATTCATGTTAATAAATGTTTTTTACGTTTACAGTTTTTTTTATGTGAATATTGCAGATTCGAGGTCAAAATTTTGGAATTGGCTGTGATTATAAAACATGTAATAAAATGTTGTGTCTCGTGTTTCACTTCTAGACTTGAGTACATATATTTCAGGTATTTTAAAACGAGTTGGTCAGAAAGAAAAATATATTGTGAAGGCTCGTTTTGCAGAAACGGCAGTTTTACCTTGTGATAAATATGGTGAACCACCTTTGACCGTTGAATGGTGGTTAGTTAGACCGGAAGTGTTCATTGGGGCGTATGATGTGGAGAAACAAATGGTTCGTATGAACTGGACACGGAATGGTAGTTATAGGATTGTTGCTGGTGGACCTCTTATGATTAACAATGCCGATAAAGAACTAGTCGAACGATATCGATGCACAGTAATGAATCCATTGGTAGGTTTATCTGCCTTTATTTTTTCTTTGACAGAACATTTCTATCATTTTTCACTGTAATGAAGTCTTTTTTTTTTCAAAATATTTCTTTAAATGAGAAGTTCAGACCTTATTCATTTCATTAAACACAATTTAAAATATAATCTGTTTATATTTCCCTAGACAAAAGTTTTTTTAGTGCAGCTACTCGCGGTTGAATATATGGTATCAAAACAATTAATTATCGACTTTAGTTCTGTTATTCTGTCTTTTGCAGTATGAGAAGATTTTAGTTTCACTTGAAAAATTATCACAAATCAATCAATTCACTTTATTTGTTAGGGCAATATATCACAGTTAGTGCACTTTCGATTGGACTATTCAATTTGGTTTCATTTGGATATGAGTGGATCAGTGTTTTGGGCTAGTTTTTTAGCAGCATTGATCACATGTGGTATAACATTTATTCTGAATTTGCTTTGGATAATCTGTCGACAAATTGGTTTATGGTGGATCAAAAGAATTGGTAAACAAATGTGCTTTTTTAATGTTTCTTGTGAAATTTTTTATTTGTGCTTCATCGTAACTAATGAACTATAAATAAAAAGAAGCACTAGTCACTTCATTGTAGAAAGGAATTCTCGTGTTCGTGAAATGGTTGTTGCTGTAGAAAGATATCGTCAACGTCAAATGACAATGCTCTCTGAAGCGTATCATAAAAAGCTGGAACAAATTCGAGACAATTATCATCAGCAGGTATCTGAGGCAGTCCAAAAAAATAATAATAATAGTTTTAAATCTCTATTTGCAATTTTTGTTGTTTGTCTTTGAAAGTGCATAATATTTGATGATGATCAATTAAAATGTGTTAATTTATATATGTATTATAACAGGACATTATAAATTTTAATTTTAAATATTACGAAGCGAAAATTATTTATATGGTTCCTTATTTGAGGTTGAGCAGTTACGAGTATCTTATACTTCCCAATCAGAGAGATTCCGCGATTATCGAGCAGCTCAGATGGAAAATATGAATCAGCATTTAGAAAGCATACGTGACAATTATAATCAACAAGTAAGAAAGATTAAGTTACGTGAATCGCTCATATTAGTATGGTCCATTACAAAGTTTTCAGTTTGAGCAAAATTTTCATTTTTTCCTCATTACCGATCATGAATTTTGCTCAATAAAGTAACAGCTAGATTTAAATGCATTTATTAATATTGTAGTTTTGTCAATGTTATAAAATTTAGAAAGTATTTCAAAATTTAGAAAGTATTAATATCCACTTTTAACTGAATAAGTGAGCTAATCTAATGGGACACATGGGGAAATTAATATTAAAATATTTTCTTGTTCTATAACAATGTTCCACTTCAGCTTTTATATTTTCAACTTTCGAGTTTTATTTTTTTTCAAAAGCAGTTTTTTTTTTTCAATCTCATACAATTTGTTGTGCTTAACTTTTATTTTTACTCACTTATTTTATGAAAACAAATATTACTTCCACTTACGATAGGTTGCGTCGAAATTTTTTATAGATGTGTAAATTGAGAGATTATGGTGCAAGACGTGTGGAACAACTTTGGGAAGGTTATGAACGTCAAGTCAATCGTTTGAAAATGTTTTCTCTGCAGCAGCGCTTAGGCTTGATGCGTAAATACAAAGTGAAGCAACAGTATTTAAATAAACTTGCAGCAAAGTTTGCTGATAATTCTCAAACATTCACAAAACCTGTTAGTTTTGAAAAATAATTTTAGATCTTCTTTTCAACTATTTTTTTAGTGCAGCAGATTGTACAGTCTTTCATAGTTACATTTTTGTCGCATTTTTTCTATTTTCATAAAGATAGGACTCTGCTGCACAAACACAAAAATTTTAACTTATAGTTTCACCTTGCACTTTACTGTGCTTCATTTATTTTTAAAACTAATGAATCTATTAATCTAATAATAGCTACATATACTTTTATACTCAGTAATTGGCTGCTTGGTTAAAGTTATACAATTAAAATTCGGCTAATCAGTGAATGCCATTTACGAGTGCGATTTTTCCTTTTTAGCACCCAGAAGTTATATTAACGGGTTCATTACGGGAGTTAGACATTGAAATGCATCGACAAATGGGATCATTTCATTCACTGCCTGATTATTTCTTATATGACGAAGATATGCTGAGCAACATACAATCTGAACTGATTCATGAATTTACTGATCGTAAAGCTTTCATGTTCATCACTGATGATATTGATGATGATGCACCCTGTTCCTCACAACAGCTGCAGGTTAGTATTCACAGTTTAGATTCTATTTTACAGTTAGTTTGCAAATCTGGGTAATTACATAATTCAAGATGACATATTTAAGTTGTGTTGTACTATGGCTTTTTTCAGGATGGCAGAAAGTCATATATGCTTGAATCGTTACCCTTTCGTCACCGATATTCGCTAGCGGAAGTAGAAAACGAGTCTACAACTTTGCATATTTCTAATGAAAACCAACCTCTCAGTAGAAATTATGATTCATCATCATCCAGTGACTAAATGAAGTGTATTTCGTCATTCATATACACCTTCAATAATGAATCCGATGTACACCATCATTACAATGCTCGCAAATTTAATTGTATATAAAACTCTTTTTACTCAGATAGAGATTCAGTTGATCACTTTCACTTCTTAAATTATTCTTAGGAAATAAAGTTTGACGATTAGATGTAGAATTAATGTTTTGATGTATTCCAAGGATTCTTTATTCATATGTTGATTTTGTTGCCATGTTATTATATGACCTGCTTACCTTCGTAATTTGAGTAGCAGTGTTTTTGGCTTTAAAAAAATACACAGTGAAGTTTGGCATGGTATTAATATCTCTAGTTTAGTGTTTTAAACATTACATAATGCATGCTTTGACTTGGAAAATATGCTACTTTAGTTTTTTAGCATGGAATTGTTGACCTAATTGAAAGAATTACTTTGCATTAAAAGGAACTAAGCTGAATGTATTTACCAAACAGACCTCAAGAGATTTGTTTTGAAGAGGATATCAAAAAATAAATTCTATTGAACCACAGCTTGCGTGCAGAGGAAGGTTCATTTTCAAAATTTTATTCTCAAATATGATATATTTTTGAATTAGCTTGTGTCGTACTGATATGGGTCAGTACTCTACCTCAAGCTTTGTCTTTATCGCAGTCTTCGTCCCCTGCATTGGGGTTAATTTTTTTCACTTTATTGATTCTGGCGCTGAATCGTATTCTGGCACTCTGGCTGTACTTGTCCCGCGCTCAGATTTCAATAAATCTCATTTCCGTTGTTTTATTCTCGTGGAATCAATCCATAGCGGTAATTGAATGGGGTGCTTTCGTTTAGTTGAGCACTATCGTTTGGACATATTTCTTGACGTGATCAGATATACTGATCTCCATCGCGTAGCGTTTATGGAAGTTCGTCACTATTCCATTCCAAATCGTCACACATGGACTATTTTCGTTCTGCATTTTATCTCTGGCCCATCCATTTCATTAGTGGATACATCGTACTTTCGCCTTTTTTTCTTGACTACAGTCAACCCTGTCCTAGCTAGAAAATGCTAACTTCTATCAAGATTACTTTATATCGCTTCTTATTGTGAATCATGACATACGGTCAGTCTGCACTTATCTTTATAGCTGTTGTAATGCGCGTATCAACTCTTATCTGCACGTTCTCATTAGCGGTGGTTTCTTATCATGTTAAGCCTTTCAGTGTACTGAATCAGATAATCGTGATTAATGAGTCGGACGCTTTTGTAATGTCATATCACGTAGTATAAAGCCGGTTCTCATGGTATCTGCATACCGCCAGTTTCAGTAGTAGCTGCTCTTTGACACCTTGAATCTGGGTAACAGTTGCTAATTACTTGTCTGCAAGCAAGTCCCCCACGTGGCAACATCCACATGACTTGTAGAGGTACATCATGCTGACTTATGAGGTTATTGGTCTGGACTCGGCTTTTCGGGAATTAAATATATATACAATTCTCAAAATAGAGATTAAATACAAGAAAAAAATGAGCAGTGTTACAGCTCTTGAACTGAATTTTTTTTGCTTCAGTCAAGTTTTCTTGCAGACGTTCGTTAGTTCAAACTAAAAAGTCTTCACATAAAAAACGGTAGTAATTACGATATGAAATGTAAACTATGTGAAAAGCATACGCATGTATATGGCATCAATTTCAGATGCATTACTCACTGAGTTATAAGCGTTGTGCACCTATAGAAGTCGAATCTTTTCCAAATGATTAACAAGCCTAACTATTTCACGAAGTCTACTAATTACTGTTATCCCTGATTCTACATTTCAGCTTACTGTTCTAAAGCTGGGGCTAACGCTTCCTTACATTACCAAAGATTATATTGCACTTTTTTCTCGCATAAACTTTCATAATCATTTCTTCTGAGTCACTAGAATTTAAAAAATCGTTAGTCAAGGATGAAATACTAAAAAGGAGCACAGATGTGCAGATGACTGTGCGTATGAATCTGTATATCAGTGAAACACAGAGTATGAATACAAGGTTACAACTGACGACTGGAGGGAGCTACGATTCTCGCAATATTTTTAGATTGGTTTTGCAGTAAGTTACTAAAAAATGTATTATATAATGGAATTACACGTGAGATTCTGTCAAGATTGTTGCTCACGCACTTATGAGAAAGGAAAGTTTCCAAATTAATGAATGTTCTAAGTGAACTTCCGGTGTGTATAGCATATGTTCTTGAATGAGATTGGTCTATGCTAGCTACGTTCTCTTCCAAGTTGTTAGAAAGATTTCTAGAGAATTATATCTTTTGTTCAATTTGTAAGAGCTACTCTCGATGCTTCTCTCGACTTGATCAATCCATCAAGTTTATTTCGTCTCTCCGGAACTTATCCACCTACATCTATCTGATCACTTAATCCTTCTTCCGGACATGCATCATATTTATCTCATTCTGCACTCATTAACAACTGCATATATTGCTGTTCATGAAAATGGTTTTGTTTGTTTTTTTAACCGAAATTATATTTACTTTTCAATTCTTCTATATTTACTTTTCAATTCTTCAAAGTAGAAGAAAGAATGACAATTGCTGTTAACATTTTGCAGTCGTTGTTTCTTATTTTTTAACCAACTAACTAAGTCAGCATTGACTCGCATTTTACATCATTGTTTTTGTCAATATGCAAATTTCCTGCCTTCAAATATTCTAATTAATTTTTCTGCATTTCATTAAATTAATAATGCTGTTATTATTTTGTATGGAAACAGGTACTGAATTTGGATTAGAGTCCTTAAAAAAATTTTATAAATTCATTGATTTGTTAGCCAATGTTGAATTTGCTTTCAGTAATACCGAGTGCGTGAC
Source organism: Thelazia callipaeda (assembly GCA_900618365.1). NCBI lineage: Eukaryota > Metazoa > Nematoda > Chromadorea > Rhabditida > Thelaziidae > Thelazia > Thelazia callipaeda. The sequence continues at coordinate 46,049 of UYYF01004378.1, forward strand.
ACAGAATTAAAGAAATTATTACTATGTATGTAGTCTTTATTCCTTGGAAATATTGAATGAATTTATTTTATACTATAAATTAGTCTAATATTAAAGTTGCTTATCGTTTTGCGAGCTATTCCACTGTTTTAAAGTGCTCAGAGCAGGTGACTGACTAGATGAGTAGCTCCATCTTCAGCTCGAGGTTAAATCATAAAATGCTGCTTTGAGTAACACAAAGATTTGATAGACTGCTCAAATGAATATTTCTTTATGCTAATTCTTACTTTTGTGCATAATTTGAACCTTTTTACGATTACATTTCTTTTAATTATTTAAATTTTCTCTAAGTACTTTTTTTAAAACTTCAAAAGCGTACAAATACTGTGTGCATTTAATTACTTATTTTTATTTTGCCAAGTTTTTATCGCTAAGTTAGTTATCTTTTTGTGGCTGACTTGCAAATGTTTTCAATTACAAATTCATTAAGCTGTGACTTTGAAATTTAGACTGTTCCGAATTTTACTGAACTTTTGGAAATGCTATGCTATGCATTGCAAGTTAAACCATATTGTCTAAGTCTATATTTTTGAAAGTTAGATGAATTAGACTGTTCCGAATTTTCTCTATGCGTTTGAAAGTTCTGTGAATTGTCTAAATTGGAATTATCCAAAATTAGATTCCTATTTCTTAGCAAAATACCCCAGCTCAGCATAAAAAGTTTTCGGTGGATAATCTAAATTTATTAGTTCTGTATCACTTTTCTTATCTGAAATTAATATAGTTATTATGCAGTTTTTATCGTTTCTATCTGCAATTTAAGTTAAGACTAGTATTTAAATTCATTATAATCTAATATTCTTTCAAGTTAGTTGAATAATTCTGTTTTTAAATTCATTGGAATTTGTTTTAAGCTTTTGAAATAGTGATTAACATATTTTTCAGTCAAGAGTAATGTTAGAATGTGAGACTATATGTTTTATATGAATTTCACGTGAATTTGACGTTTATCTTTTAAAAAAGATATCTTGAAAACAAATTTTAATTATTTCAGTTATAAAATTATTATTGAGAAGAACGAAACTCTGAACTGAAGGTTGAAATTTAATTTCTGAAGTAATATGGAAAAGTGTGGAATCACAGAGAATGAAGCAGATGAATCTGATTCAGATGATTCAAGTTATCATAAACCGTTGTCTAGAAGACGAAGTGCCACTGTTTCTCCAGCAGCAGGCACTAGATTCAGGCACCACTCGAAGAGCAGGTTTTGCTTTCAAATTCAGACTTCAGATGTTACAAGCAGTACTAATTCTGATGAATTGATAAATAAATATAAACCATCTATACACAGCTAGATTGAACTGCCTGAACAATCTCTAAAATTCAAATAACATTTCAAGCAGTCAGTTTTAAATTTCACGAGTTTCTGTTTCTCTTTCCCACTTAAAAGTGTAAAATAACATCATTTCGAACAGCGTAGAATTAAGGTCAAACAGAGAAAAAGCTTTCGATAAGTCGGAGACTCCAAAGTGATATTAATTGAAAAAAATGACTTCACTTAATTACTAATAAAAAAATAGAAAGTACATTAAAAAGCAGTAACATCGCATTTATTTTTTCAAGAATTTTTACGGTAATTATTTTGAAAAAAAATTACAAATCCAACTTCTAACTTGTAGCTGGGATTTCAGAGCACTTTTTTAGTTATTTTCAAAAAAAAACTTTACGGAATCAAAATGAGATATGAAAATGAGGCTGGGAATACAGCTGTTAATGCAATCATCTTAGCACAAAGAATTATCTTCGCTAACCATTAATCTCAAATAATACAAATGCAATCAGAAAAATGTCATGAAATGCTATGCATCGAATAAACAGACGAAAGCAACGATAATAATTTCATTTTCTGCAAGAATCTTTCTGTTCAGACGTCGATCTGAGTTGAATCTGATGGCTCACAGACGGGCTCCCTCATTACGGAGACCAGCGGCTGAAGCTCCACGTATGTTTCGACTCATATTATCAAGTTCTTTATTTGTTTGACATGTTAAATTCGATTAATATAAACTTATAACACCTGCTTTATGCTTTAATATATATTTAATCAGTAATAAATATAGTATATGCTTTTATCAGATTTTGCTTACTTCGCTAAAATTAAATTGGCAAAAATTTTTGATAACCAGTATTATAGTACCATACTTGATAAAATCCCAGATAATTTTACATTTCTTAGATTACTCGTCAAGGTATGAGCAAAAAGAAAGCTTACGGAAGACAAACAGCATGCCAAGTGTTGAACAAACACAGCAAGTAAATGTTTGCAATTAAATCCAAACTTTTTGACGTAGAAAACTGTATCATTGTTGCCAAGTACAGTTGGCCGCGAATCGTTCTAACTGACTGTTTTTACTTCCAAAAAAGAAAAATGGGTTGATTTGTTGCTTGTTTCTGTATTTTTACAGTACGGAAGTTACTAAATTGACGTAATCTCACGATGCCTTTTATCATATCATGACAATTTCAAGTAAATAGTTTTCACTTGAAAAAAATGCTATCGATTTCAGTAATAAGTGTAAAAAGCATAACATGGCTATTAGCAATAAACATAGTAAAAATTTAGGCCCATGTGGAAGCTATACGTCAACTGCTAGATTCTTTCCCAATCGCTTCGTCTAACCAAAGTTCAAGCGTGCATGAAGTAAAAGTTAATTTGATACGCATGCAAATTGTTACCCATGCAATCATGAAAATTCTAAAAGTTTTCGAAATTTATTCAATAATAAAAAGAAATTCTCCAGAGTTCCGTCTTAAATTTCTATATTCAATGCTTTGATGAATGAGCATCCTATAAATACTTGGCAATCTCAGCGGCAGAACTTGGCCACAAAAGTAGAAGAACCAGAATCGGAGGAAGATATCATTAATATAGACATCGAAGAGTTACGTGACGCTGCGCAAAGTATACAGTCATTACAACGAGTTTTGAAAGTTCCTGTAGAAACAACAAGTAAAAATGGTACTATAAAAAATTTTTCCTTTGAAAAATGGCGGGAATCATCATTTTTGTTGATCTCACAAGTCTTCTGGAACAAAATATTGTAATTTGCATAGAAAATAATTGTGCTTAAAAGCTATTATTCAGGCAAATTAAAAAGAAAGAGTATTATCAAATTCTTAGCTCTTTCTTGAAATGACATTCTATTAACAATCTCAAAAATAATAATAATTGGATTTACTCGTGCCTCACCTTAATTTGAATTATTAATTTCAATTCATAAATCACTGACTTTTACTTGATCAATTAGATATTGCCGATATTCGAAATACGTGTCCAGTAGAGGGAGACTCAAGTTCAGAAAGTTTACGTCAGTCAGGTATAGCTTCGCGGCTAGGTGGTCATCCACGTGGTGTGATTCAGTTTCTTCATTCAGCCAAACAAACGCAATTTTTGCCATCGCAAGACACGTACATTCAAAATAAAAATATGGAACGTAAAGGATCTTTCCGAAGGAAAGGTTCTCTCCCAGAGTCCTATATTTCATACAGTGAAGTTTGTTCTTTTTTTCGATTTTTAGTCTATTTTCTTTTTTTGCAAATTTATTTGGACCTCAATAATCCTCGCAGCTAAGTGCGTTACTGTTTTCCTTAACTCAAAGTAGCACAAAAAATCTGCTAATCAGTTTTTAAGCTTTATGTCAAGTGTAGTTTACGTATGATTTAGGCACGCAATTCAAACACTATCATTCGACCCAAAACAATGAAGTGAGTTTTTATTTCATACACTTTTAAATTATTTCTTACTAATGAATTGTATCAATTTTTTGACGATATTATCCATAACTGAGTGCTCTTTCATCCATCAAACATGTATTTTTAAATTTGTTTCTGGACACTGTATAAGAATTTTGATAACTTCAAAAAATGTTTAAAAGTAAGACTGGCATATTGTCTAGCAATGCTTACAAAATCGGACGCTGGTCATTCCGTAATCATACTTCTGATCTCCAATATTCATCAAAAAGAGCTGAACTTATGGAGCAGAAAAATTCTGCAGATTCTCTAGCAGGCGTAAGCCGCTTTTCTAAATTGCTCAAATCGTTACGATCATCCCGTCAAAATTCCCCTGATCCTCAAATTTCCAGTGCATGGTGAAACTTTTGTTTAGTTTCAAAACGTCATTCATAAATGATAATTCATGATCATAAAATGGTTATTAAAGTTTTCTGATAAATATTTGTAATCTAAAGACTGTTCTTATGATACAAAAATCGAAGTTGTTTAATCTGTTTAGTTTTTAGATAAAGTTTTTCAAATTCGAATTATTTATGAAGTGAGCATTTGGAAATTTATGAATTTTTTACATGACAGCAGTTATTCTGATCAGTTTATTTTAGGAACCCACTGATGTACACATCCACGTCGACTGATTTGCATAGTTCATTGATGCATTCGGATGTATTACCTTGGAGTAAGCGTTGTCGCGCATCATTCCGAAGATATAATGACGTTCGCAATTTGGCGATTCGGGAACTTTGTGAAACTGAAAAGAGTTTTGTTGAAAATTTGGAATGCCTGATACAGGTTTGCTTCCCTTTTTTCCTGTTGATCTTAAGCTTTTAAAATTTATTCAAAAATAGTGATAGCTTTTAGCGTTCAGCAGATTTCTTATCCAGTGATAAAACTACTTCCTAGTAATAAAACTTAATATTACTGAGAATTATATCGAAATTCCACCCAAATTATTTATATACTTTTACAATCATCCCTTTTTGTTTTAATAAATCTAACTATATTTTATCGTTATAGGACAAAGTTATTGACAAATTTCAGAAATATATGCGACCACTACGGCAACCCCTTGAATGTACATTGATAGATTCTGCCCTGGTAGATAAAATTTTTTATAAAGTTCCAGAGATTCTAATCCATCACCAAGTCAGTCGTTCATTTACTCCTGAGTTTTTGTAGATTCTTCTCGTTTCTGATTCATACTATTCTCTCTTTTTTTTAATCCTTCGATCCACTTCATATTTTTGTTTGTAATTTTCATTCTTGGAACTATCTTTATATTTTTAACAATTAATTTTTTACCTCTCTGAAAGTAAAAAAACAATGATTTTTATTAAATTTAATCAAGTCTAAACAATGTATCATCTTTGAAAGTAATTTAAAATGTGTGTACGCACAATTAAGTAAATACTTTTCAGCACTTTCTAGCAGCGTTGTGCGATCGTTTGGATACGTCTCAAACTGAAACAATAATTGGTGATGTGCTTCTTTCCCACGTACGTAAGTGAACTTATAATACAAGCTAGTGAAGTTTTGGCTACTTTTTTTCATAATTCATTAACTGAAGTTCGACAAGGACTTTTCAATAAATTTGAAAAGTTCGAGCAAGCAACTGCTCTCTAAACCATGAGTAGTAATGACAAATTAAATTAACTTGTCATTAATCCTCAAATCTCATAGTTGCAGACTTGAACTAACTTTAATTATTTCAGATTCATGTAAACTTAGGTAATTAAGCCAGCAATATTTATATTCATTCCATATAAGTATTCTATACTTTAATTCTTCAACGAACTCGAGAAGATATTTTTAATTGTGCATAAACATTTCTTGATTTATATTGGAGCAGTTTACAGTTCCGTAAACAGTCAATGATTGATACGTACATTGCATTTGTGGATAATTTCAAATTTTCGAAGCAAAGCATAAAAGAAGCTCGTGAACGTCCAGCCTTCGAAAAATATTATATGGTGGGTCACGTGCTATAACTTTCATATTAATGTGCTGTATTACTCACAGTTTCATTTGGCCAATTTTGACTTGAAATATTAAAAAGGAAATTATTGCAATTATCATAAGAGAAATCTTTCCATACACTTCACTCCAACCTAAAACTTCTAAATAAATAAATGTGAGAAGCACATATCGTCTTTTTTCATCAAACTGAAATTTGCGCTTTTTTAATAAATTTTATTTTTAGTATGTTAGAAGAATTGTGCTAACCAGATATAGCACTATTAAGTAA
>UYYF01004378.1:52074-98300 GCA_900618365.1 Thelazia callipaeda
ACTTCATTTGTTCAGTGATGATTTGTGGAAATTAAAACCGATAGTTTATATGCAAATTTCAAGCTTTCCATATTTTTTTGCAACTAAACTTTTTCAGCGATGCCGAAGGGATCATCGAAACAAGCTTGACTTGGATTCATTGCTCATTTCACCAATACAACGAGTCCCTCGTTATGAGTTGGTTGTAAAAGTTGGATTTTTGACATATTTAATACATTCCAAACATTTGCCTAATCCTTTAACAAAAGATCAAAATTGCTCAAATTGCAATATCTGATAAAAATGATCGAGATAAAATTAAAATAGCAAATTAACAACAAATAATAATTATTTGATTGACTTAATGGATCATTTAATTAAATGAAACAACTGATTCGATTAAGAGTGATTGATTAAAAATTAATTTGATTACATTAACGGTTAACTTCATTCGATCAAATTTCATGATCACAGTTGAATACATTTATTTGATCAAAGCAAATTAAATTAAATCAAGTTGATGTTAAACGAGTTTTTAATTAAATAAAATATTTATTGAATTGAGATAATAATTTTATCAAATTAAGTGTTTAACACGATTATTATTGGATTAAATTAAATTAATTCAAATCAAGTTAATGTTCAATGACATTAAGCAATTACATGATTAAATTAAGTGTACATTAAACTAAATTAAATTAAATTAAATCAGATCACGGCCACCAATTAACATTTAGTAAATTACTTGAGACAGTTTGTAGCAAATAATCAAGCACACATCGGTAGAACACGCTGACTATGACAGTTTGTTATTAGCTCAAAAATATATCCACGAGTTAGCCACCAAAATTAATCGCCAGAAGGAGGAAAGTGAAGAAATGGAACAAAGGCTGCGCGAGATTGAAGCTATTGTTGATGGCCTTGACGACGTAAATTCAATACAAATTTACATCAATAATAATTACTAATATTTTTTGTAGCTTTTTTCACATATTCCTCACACATCCATAATTCATTTTGAATTTAAATGATTTTTGAAATTTATTTCCAAATATTTTTTTTTGCTAATAATTTTTTAGTCAAAAAAAAGAAAACTTTCGAAAAGTTTTACTGCAAAAACTTCACCAAATTGCAGCAATAATCTTCCATTATTTTTGTTGTCATATTTGTTACCGATCAAATTTCTTAAAACATTTATTTCTGTCTGAAACCAATTTACGCTCTAAGAAGCTTTAATCCGTTCAGCTGGTAACAACCGGGCGATCGTTTACTCGCTATGATGTTGTGACCGTGTTAGGTGCAAGGGAGAACAAGCAGCGTTGTTTGTTTTTAATGTCAGATCAGATCATAATTACGAGTGTTAGGAGAAAGTTACCTCCCAGCAGAAATAATTCAAATTCTAATTTTTCGTAAGTATTGTTAATTTGGATTTTGGAATTAAAGCACTGAACGCTTATCATTCGAACTTTAGAATTCATTGCAATTGGATTTTTTGGTATTTGATGGACTTATATTATAATTCCAAAACTGAAGTGATTGCTCACTAAAAAGTGATCTACAAGGCGAGATATGAATTAAAAATGTGACATTCATTGCAGTGAGAATGAATAGAAAGTAAAAGACTGAAGTTACTTCAGGTTGCAATCATCGGATTTTTTGGATAACAATCGTTTCAAATTGCTTTTTAAGATCTCACTCGATGATGTTGTCATTGCAAAAGGTGAAAATACAATTCAGTATTCAATACTGATTGAAATGTCTTTCATATCGGTCAAAATTTCTCGTGTGGAACAAAAAATATGACGATTTGTGCATGATGATGTGATATGAAATTCAGTACTCAACTGCCTTCCAAAAATAAGCACTTGCAGTTTTGCTGATAAATAGTTAGAGAGTAAATATGCAAATTATCAGTTGCTGCTGGATTTAAATCGATCAATTTGAATGATTTACATTGCTTGTCAATAGTTTAATTTGAGAATATCAGTCTTATAGATACATTATCATTACTGCACGCAGCGGAACAAGAAATGCAAAGTGCACAAGAAGATATAAATATTGTAAATAAAATGGTTGCATTATCGAAAATGCTCAAGAAATCAAATATTGTACGCGTTGACTATTAGTAATTGCAAGCTTTTTGAAAAAAATTATTATTGAAATTCAGTGTGATATATGAATCTTACTGTAAAAAGTAATTCACATTCTTCTGAGATGATATTGCAACGTGTAACTGAATTTGCATTGCGTAGAACATTGCATTCGAGTTACTGATACAAAACTTTTGCAGGAGTTAACGAATATATTGAACAATTTGGAGAATGAAACTTTACATCGAAGGAATGCTTTGCAGAAACAGCTGACATCTAATCCAGACCTCACCACCGTGCAACTACAAATTAAAACAACGTGCAACACTTTTGAATTAGTTTTCTTCCTAAAAAAATTTAACGTTTTCAATTCAAAGAAAAAAAGTGTGAAAGTTTAAAAAAGTTTCGATGATTTTATACAATGTGATTGAATGAATGGTATTGAGAAGACAGAAGACAAAGTGATTCCTTAAGTTTGATTTGAAATATAACATTAAATTCAATTACATTAAAAATATCGATGAGAAAGACAAGAGATGTTGATATGATTCCCGACATCTCGAGATCATTCGGTACTCTCGGAGCAGTAAGAATTTCTCAAAACAGCAAATAAGTAACAAAAATATGGAAATCCATAGAGTGTAGGGACACTCTCTGATTGTGACCAATGTGCTACTCATACAGTAGATGACAAAACTGACATAGCGATGCATCTTTAGACAGACATACTGTTTAATTTCGGTGATTATTTGAATATCGCTTTGTAGAAATGGCAATGGAATGCTCATAATTCAGTTCCCCAATTCTGATCGTCGAGCTGTTTGGGAAAATGCATTAATCGAAGCGAAAACTAATCTAAGTTTGAACTCAGTTTTGCAACTTAATTGGAATTGAATTGTTACTAAAATAATAAATTCAACTTATAAACAAGTCTAAAGACTGAAATTTCTTGCTTAAAAAATCGCATAAATACTTGATTTGAAATTAATCTCTCGAACTGTTTTACAGAAAATACAATGCACAATGAGGAAAGAGCAAATCATTTGAAATCGATTGTAACGCATAGAACTCGGCCTGGTCTAAAAGTGAGTTGCGTCCATTAATACGTTGGCGTTTAAACTGTCTTACTTAAGACACTTATTTAATTACTCTGAATTGAAATATAATTGAGGGAAGTTGACAAAGTGCTGAAAATTTAGTTTTCCGTGGCAACACCGACCGTAGGAAAAAGTGCTGAGGGAGCTCCTTACGTCTGGGTGTGCACGTCTGACAAGTTTTCGGGTCAGCTTGCCGTAGTGAATGTTAGCGGGGAACCCACCATAGAAAGCAATACAAGCATTGGTAACGCTGCCATTGTCGCGATTTGTTCCGTCCCTGCGCCCAGGCAATGCTGTTACTTGTATTATTCGTTCAATTTCATACTGTATTGCTCATTCATTTCATTTAAGACCGTACTTGAGCATACTTGAGGTGTGTTAGCTTAAAGCCAATTCAAGTAATTGCAACTTTATAAGAATTACAGAAATATTAAACATTTGGACATAGATTTTCACTGGTTGACTTGTCAACTTACCTAAAAAGCATTTAATGTCCTAAACATATAAAGCTTTACCATTGACTAAATTCATTATAATGGGGAGATGTTGCACAAAGACGGAATATTGACATAACTGCCGAGTTTTCGGATATCATTCAGTGTTTATGGAGTGATCAGAATCTATCAAAGAAGGCAGTAAATACTTGTGAAATGGTTGATAATATCTATGAACACTCCGTCGTGATATGAAAAAGTGGAAGCTATGCAATTTGAAAAAACAAGTGATTAATTTGAGAAAAATTTAGGAAAAAAAGGAAAACTGTGAAGCTGACAAACTCACTCACGCATGACATACCTGGATTAGAACTGGACAGGTCAGCTTTGCACATGAACACTACTGAGTTGTAGAATTTTTTTAATTTGAACTAATTTCTTGAAGTTGAATTCAGTGTTTTGCAACGTATATAGTATTGTCAGTTTAGCAGTTCAACGGAATCGGATGAGTCCGACTTTGAAACAGCTACACGAAATATACCCTCCACTGTATGGATTGGTAATGAAGATGGCGAGTAAGTCAATTAATTCATTAAGGAATTAATAAATAACAGAATGTGGAATTTATGATTGTAGTTAATTTATTGCTTTTGAGAGCTAAAATGTTCAAGTTCTGAAACAGAGAGAGATTGATAATTGTTTCCAGTATTAAGTAAGGGTCAACAGTGTGAAAACAGTTCAAATGTTGCAGTGAAAGTTTGAATTTAAATACTCAAAAAAGAAACTTTAAAAATGAGCCCTTAGCATCTCAAAATTTTGAAAAATTATATTTTTATAAAAATAACAGCTAAAATAGAGTTGCTAGTGTTTTTGAGAGTATTATGCATTAAATGCATTAAAGTTATTAAAATCTTCAAAAGATGAAAGAATTTGTAAAGCAGTTAGCAAAAAGCATTTATCCCATTATATAATTGTAAAATGATAAATATTATTGCTTACTAATTTAATTATTTTCCTTTATCGTGAAAATATCGAATTACTTCTTCTAAATTATCTGGTCATATCGATTGGTCAGTTCTGACCATTCAAATATCTGTGCTGTCTGCTTTTTAGGATATTTGTATTCAACTTTCTGGACAATGTTCGATTGAAAGCATGCGAGAGAGTGGCAAGACTTTCGATGCCTGTAGACGACATTGTTTATTTTGAAGAAAAAGTTTTCGTCTCGACCTCCTCAAGTTCACATGCTCAACTTTTGTATTTTCAAAGAAATAACGGTAAGAATTTTATACAAATGCAAATGGCAGTCACTCTAGGCTATAGCAGCATTTTTAAGTTATACAAAATTTACTTTATTGAGAGAATATTTTTATTTCAAAACTCTGATCAGTTACAAGAATAACATAACAAGATAGTTTTAAGTAATTTACTTTACTTGGCACTATTTTTGAGAATAAAACTGTACAAGACTTTCGATGCCTGTAGGCGATATTCATCAAGTTTTAAAAATATTTGCGATAATTGCTGCAAAAGTTTTCAGAAGGCGCTTGGGACTTGAATAACCCACAAGCAGTCCAAATGGATGTCCGTAAACGTCTGAGGCCTATGAGCGTAGCAGTTTCTCGAGTATGCTTTGCATCAGGCAATTCTCTGTATTTGCTAAATGCTTCTCTGCTACAAATTGAGGTTTGTTTTCTTCCAAAAAAAGCGCCTTTTGATTTAAAAAAATAGCTTTATCATTTTTTTGCGTGCTGCAATGAATTTGTAACGGAAGCTTTGCTGCTTGCTATTCACGAAATGAAATTAATTCAAATTACGCTAACAAATTTGATCATCGAACAATCATAAATGATCGGAAATAGAAACATTTCAACTTTTTAGAGCTATCAAAGAATGTTGTATTGAGAGGATTACTTTTATTTACTTGTTGAAGAAGCAAATGGCAGTGAGCACGAGCTCTCTTGACACAGTGGCCTGTCTTACGGTCGTTGGCTCCACAATTTTTGTTGCTATGAACAAATCATCAATTATCAAAGTGGTAGATGCGTTTACTTTAGAATGTCAACAAGAATTCAGCATTTCCCCTGTTGTCAACAAAGTTTTATCCAGTAATTTTACAAGTTTTTTCATTCATTCAGCAAGAATTATCTCTAAACTTATCAGATTGATGATCAAAATATGCCTTGACAATTCAGTTTTGTTCATAATAATATACATGAATAACTAAACATGCTATGTATTTATTCAAATGGTACAATTCTGCTGTATTAAAAGCATTGAAATTATGATAACAAAGATGTCAGCTAATGAAATGCCCAATGAAGGTTAAAATTTAAGTATCGTTTGAAAATACACTCACACACTTTTATTAATTATGAGAAGAAATAAGCAATTAAGGTCATTTATTGACTACTTTACATGCATTTAAATGCTTTACAGCAAGTGAAGATATTATTCGGAAGCACAAAATGGGCAGTTTAAAAGTAACATCACTTCTATGTTGCAATAATCGACTTTGGATCGCTACTTCTGCTGGAATAATAATCAACACAAACATTTGTAGGACAAGCAGATTGAACTGGACTTCCTCCCTTAATGGTTGTATAAATTTAATGAGAATTATGAACTTTAGATCATACAGCACAACCAATAAGCATTTTATAGAGTTCAGAATAAATTAGCTTCTAGTCAGCCCATGTTCAAGTACTAAAAAACTGAATTTTCGTCAATAAAGTAAGTGAAAATTGTCAAGTGCTGCACTGATTCCGTAATAATTTGTGTAAAATCGCTGTGAAAATAACTCAGTGATCTCTTCATTCTGATATTCGAGTCTATTGTCATCTTCTGTTGTCTGATTTTCTGGGAGTTTTTGAAAGATCCAATAAATGAAAATAATTAGATAGCAAAAATATCTCAACTCACAAGAGAATACTTTCTGGCTTATATTGCTTAAATGATATCTGTGAAACTTTAGTAAGTAATCTTCTGTCAAATTCAGTATGTGGAGCAGGCCATGTTGGGCCTTGTAGATTCCTAACAACCGTTTCCGCCACGACAACTCTTTTCGATTCAAGACGTCAACGAATGTCACTAAATGCTCCTAAATTACAACAAACTGAACAGGTAAAATTGCTTATATTTATTCAATTTTTATATACATAAATAAAATTTTTGCATTGTTTCAGACATTCGTTGTCAGTGGTGGTGAGGGATTCTTTAGTAATACTTTAGAAGTTACCGGTGACAAACGTGAAAACGATGATGCTGTGAATCACTTGTTGTTTTGGTCTGCTTGAATCCTGCTACAATTTTTTGCTGCAAATCATTAAATTTGTTGAAGTTTGAATAGAAAAGTATACATCAAATTTAGTAGATAGAAGTATTCTCATGTTTTTCGCTACATCTTAAAATGAAATTTTAACTTATCAAATTATTAAATCCAAATTTATGCTCAAGTTTATTTGAAAAGAACTGAAACTCTTCTTTAAACTTTGACAAATTGAATACTTTTTATCTAATACTTTTCATATTACTTCTCTTGCAATTATTACGATAAATAATAACGTAATTTTTCTGTATGGGACATGAAGCAATGCTAGTGCTAAAGTGATCTCGCCAGTTTCTTGATTCTTTTAATTGTAATAAAAGCTTAGCGAGCAAAAAGTTATTTTCTCTTGCTCTTCTCATTTTATTCACTTAGAAGTTGTTATCGCTATCAGTTGTACGTGCTATCTCAGTTTGAATGTCTGCAGTATATTTGTTATCATCACGCATTTGGATAACTTGCAATTGCCAGTCATAGTGAAACAGAAGCAATTATTGTTCAGAAATGACTTCAAATTTATTCTCAATCGACAAATTTATTAATAAAAGCAAAAAGATTGCAAAGACATTTATGATGCTGCTTGCTGCGATTCATATGAAATCAACAGAAGTTGAAGTTCCTGAAGAAAAGGCGAAGTTCTTGGAGAAAAGGCTTGATATTATTTTGAGATTATGACGGATAACCAGTGAAATGCAGAATTTGGCACTCTCCTTCACTTAGACTTTTTATATTATCTTAGTATTGCTAGAAAAGTTACTTTTAATCAAATAGTTCTTCAATTGAGTTCATAGCCAAACTACTGAAAAGGAGGAAGTCTAAATCCCAGACCTCGTTTTTTCTCGTGATACTTGTAAAGTAAGATTCATTATGAATTGAATAATGAATAGTTCATTTGACTTCTATTAAAACTTGTCATAGTTATTAGTATTGTCATTAATATTTTATAATTTGCTGATAAGTGGTGGCTTTCACTCAGTGCACACTGATTCTTAACCAAAATTATGGGCTCTCAGGTGTGTAGTGTTGATTTTGAGGATATTAGAAAATATGTAATCATGACACTAGTACTTCTATTACTTTTGTCAACAATCAGTAATTAATCTTGAAACAATACTAATAATAATGATAACAATAATAATAATAATAATAAATTAAATAAGATTTATTTATTGTATTAATATAAGTAGTAGGGAAACAAAGATGAACACTGTTTAAAAAACAATTATTATAAATTATTACTTACATTAACGAGATGTTATGGAAGTGAGGACAGGATGCAGTACTTGTGATAACTATTGTTGTATTTTGTGAGCATCAGGAAGAAATTAAGATGAAGAAATAAAAATATCTGCAGCAGCTTTTCAGGTAGACATAAGAACGGGAAATGAATATATTGAAGAAGAATTGAATGAGTGCAAAAAGCAAGCAAACTCTGATGATTACAGACAAGAAAATATTCAAAAATGGCCCCAAATGATGAATGAGATCGGTATTGAAGAATCTGAAGCAAAAGCATTCTGCAATGATGGCAGGGAATCGGTCATGTGCCACAACTGTTCTCGGCAAGCTTTAAGCACAGGGAATGATGCATACGAATCAAGAAGTAGAAATAATGCCGCGATGAAAGTGACAGAATCGAAACCTTCAAATAACTCAATTGCAAATTTACCAAATTCGTGTAATTTGCATCGTCTTTCGAGAAACGTGAAAATGCCTGTTACGACGTGTAACAAACCAGTTGCAAGATCCCACAATACAGTGCAACATGCGGTATCTATTCACAAAAAATGTAACCACAATGATTTACCATACAATGCCAATCCACACTGTTCTCGACCTTCTCTATACCCAACAATGAGTTGCAACCTAGGCCGCTGTTCAGGTCAATGTTGTAAAATGATAAGTAAAGTAAGTTTGCACTTAAATTTTTAACAAATAAATCCTTTTCACAGTACTTTTTTATGTGCAAATTTGTTCGCCAATTTCAAACAGAATTGGTAGCTTTCTTTCAAACTAAATAATGCAAGAAAAATTGCTCGAAATCTTTATCTGTAGTATTCCAAAAAATGCTTTAACGTCTGCTTCCACAATTTAATGCAATAAAGACAAATTTTGAATTTTATCCACTGTTGTAGGAAAAAATGCACTATTTTAGGTGCATAAAACTGTAATACATTTATGCACAGTTTACCATTGATTACTTGCATAAATGTTAATAGTGGGTACAATAATCTGTTAAGGAATATCCCGAGTAAAAAGGTCAGATGTCAATTTTTAGGAAGGATTTACGGTTGCTAAAGGAGTATTGCAGAAGAATAATTGTGGTTCGGTTAAGATTGTAGCGAAAAAAGTTCAACAGGTCAAGACAA
The DNA here is from genome assembly GCA_900618365.1 of Thelazia callipaeda. NCBI lineage: Eukaryota > Metazoa > Nematoda > Chromadorea > Rhabditida > Thelaziidae > Thelazia > Thelazia callipaeda. Next base: position 61,369 of record UYYF01004378.1, read on the forward strand.
GAGGCGATGAAAGCGCCCACACAGCTCGAAGTGTCAGTATTAGCAAATAATATTTAAATAATTTTTATAAATATTTAAATGTAAAATCGTTGTTGATTTCTATTTTAGTGCCACCAGTATGCAAAGTGTCATTATAATACTGACCACTTAAACAAGCAGTGTCGGCATCGCAGACCCAAGACAAAGGTTAGCCAAAACTTAAAGGTCAGCGCACAATCAATTGCGTATTCTGGTTAAACTACTACTCAGTACTCATTGTTACACGTTCTGAATAAGCAATTTTTCCATCGAAAATTCTGTGATTATTCATCAATAACTACTTGCTACTACTGCATCTGTCTATTTGCAGTAACTTAAAAATTTTTATGGATTAGCGTTCTCTATTTTAAAATAATTATTAAGTTGAATGCTGAAAGTCAATTGCATGGTTTCAAATTATCCCATTTAGCACTATTCACGTGAAAAATGCACCTGTAAAAAAATTAACCAACCATCACGTCAAAGGCGCTGCCATACAAAGTCCTGGATAGCAGCTAGTGGTAGACTGATTCATAATCTTTTCTCAAATTTTTGTACTTTAAAAATTTATAGCTTTCTCTCAGTTCAATAATTATTATCCTTACGTATTAGCATTGGCAATAAATTGTTAGAAATAAAAATAAGTAAAATCATAAGATGGCCTATAAATTCTGTGAGCCATAAAAATTTAACTTTCCAAACTTCGAAGCACTTGATAAAATAATCCTGCCTTAATAAAGTAAGAAAGGCCTTGATCAAAATATAAGATAAAAATAATTGATCTGTAGAAGCTCAATCAGAAAATTACGCGCCAAATTGCGCTATTCCCTTGGTTACTGTCAGTAGTCACTTCAAAAACAATGCATCACGTAAAAGTGCTATAGCGATAATTGCGCGATCAAGCCATCATAATAAAGAAAGAGGTTTTGTCGTGTGTCGTCACTGTGGACATCGTGTTTTACGTAAATTCTATTTCTTTTTCCACGCATCCTTTTGCTGATTTCCTTTTTTCAAATATATTTTTGAAAAAAATCTGTGCTGTGAGAATAATGACAATTTTTAAGGCAGAAATATCACACGTCGTCTTTCAAGTTCCGATCCAGTCAAAAATATTGCAAATCGTTCCACAGACCAACAGTAATCAATGCTTGCACGGCCTTTGATTCCTCAAATCCATTTTAGTGAAAAAATGTGATGAAAAATTAGTTCACGCAATCTTGAATTACTACTAATTTGATGGGCAAAATCAGAATTATCACTGGTTGCAATAAAAATATAACGGATATAACTCTCCTAAACTTTGATTAGAAAATCTGCCAAATGAAACAAGTATTTACAATGGGCATTCTCTCAGAATGAACCAAATTGACCAGGTCATTCTGGATCAGTTGTGTAAGTACGCATGTTTGAATCAGAAATCATTTCCACTCCATTTAATACTATACTATCAGCTATTTGATACAGTGTTGAGACTGAATTAATGTTCAAGTATAAACACTCATAAAAAGGTAGTCTGTCCAACTTTATGTAATATACGCATGCAAATTTTGCACAAAAATTGGGACTTAATACTTGGATTGCTGAAAAGTTTAAATATTTGAAAGTTCTGAAAGAATTTCGATCAGACTGAACAGAAGCTCCTATCTTCTATAACCAATGTAAACTAGCATATCCAACAAGCTTATTTAAATTAGCTACCCAGTAAAGAATTACTTACAAAGAAATTAATCATTTTGATAGAGGTGTTAAATCATTCACGGGTGCACAGCCTAGAAATACCTATTGCTCATTACATTAGGTTGCAGAATGGTAAATAAAGGTCAGTTTTTGAATTTGCGCAATTAAATCAAAAAGATTTTCTGACAGCAGTATTATTGCTTGTTGGATATGCTGCGTTTACAAAATTTCAAAAAGAAGACTGAATAGTAGTTGATTGGGTACTTTTTGGACTTGGGTTTTTTGCGTATTATCAGTTTATGGATTTGATTTGGCTGAAATGAACAAGAGCAGGCTAGAATCATATCTCACTGTGCTTATTTGTTCTTTTTTCTTTGAAATATTCAAAAAATTATCGCTTTAAAATATATTGAAACAAGGATTACTTCTGTATAAAAGTCAGTCAAACTGATCATTTTTTGCAATGGATGACTCGGATTTCGTGGTCGAATCGCTGAAGACTACGAGGTAAGAGTATTGCTTCATTAATCTCAAGATTATTCTCATGAAACCATGAGCCTGTTATTATGATATTTCATGATTAGCATTTAAAAGCAACTTTTTAGACGTAATGGAAAGTATTTTTACTTGTCAACAATGAATTTTGATTAGTGTTTCAGAAGAAATAAGTGCAAATCTGAAAGTGAAAAGGATGTGGAGCCTGAAAATTCAAATGATTTTTTCTTACCGGATAGTGAGAAAGATAAATGTTTTGTATGCAAAAAGGCAAGTTTATTCTATTATAATGATGAAAATTACTCTTTTCCGCACATTAAAAAACGTTTTCACTAACATGTTATTATTATCAGTTAATTTTCATTATGCTTGAAGGTAGTTTTGTGTACCTTGTTTGTATTTGCTAATAATAATAATTTGAGGATTATTCTCTTAAACTTGTATCAGGAATTGATTTTGTCTTTTTAATTTGCACATTGAGTGTTTTGTATATTTCCAGTTGCATTAGTTTACAAGCCTAGATCTATAGAACCTCTTCTATTTAAGAATTTGAAGTGTTTGGATGATGTGCGCAAGTCATTACATATAAATTATTGTTTGGATCAACAAGAAGCGCGCAAAAAATATGAAGAAAAAAAAGAGAAATGGAATAAAGTAGTGGATTGTCCAATATGCGGTGAACCTTTAGAACAAGGTCCTGTAAGTTTTTCTTCAAATAAATCATTTAATTGGATGCTAATAACTTTACCCCGCCTTACCAATACACATTAAAAGGACATAGAATATGTTTCTGAAATTATTACTGTGTGCATGGGTATTGGTCAGATTTTCCTTCCGAAAAATTTTGTTGGAGTTGTTGAAATTTATATTTGAAAGTTGTCAGCTTTTCAGTTTCGAGCAGCTCATGTTAAACGGTGTGGTAGGAAGCATCGTGTCAATCCTAATAGCTTATTATTATTATTGGATACGCAAGGAAAAGTTACGGAAGTAAAAAAAGAAAAAGGTGTGATTCATACAAAGTATGTTTTTCAAAACTTTCTTTTCTCATATCATCAAGAATGAGATAAATTCTTTCCTGTATAGTCGCTATAAAATTAAAGTTTTTATTTTTAAATAATTTCAAGTTTCTAGACTCAAAGAACCAAAGTTACAACCTTCAAAGCGTCCCGCCCGATTCATTGGAGAGCCACGTACAGCATTTGAAGAGGATATCCAGTTATCCACAGCAATTTCTGCGAGTATGAGCTCAGATAAAAGGTAAATAGCTCTTTATTAAGTTTTCCATCTTCTAGTTGCCTAATATTTACTGATTATTTTACCTTTATTCTTCTGTTTAAATTTATTTATGAACTCTTACTCTTGTTTTTCTAGTCTTTAGCCTTCTTGTCATCTGCATAAATCATTTGAATAAAATGAAATGCACGAAGTAGATAAACTCATAAAATATGGAATGTTTTTATAGTTAAAAATCAATTTGAATTTCAGTGAGTTATTCATGGACTCGCAGAAGCCACCCAAACTGCGTCTTCGCAAACAGCGTCCACGATCATTTTCATTTGTAGAACTGGAACCACGTGCTTGCAAATGTGCAGTGATTGAAAAGATACAAGTCAGACATTTCTATCTTAATCTATAATAACTCATTGACAAAGTATCTTTGCATTTAAATACTTTTTCCAAATTTTCAAAAATTCTGCACTATATGTATCACTTGTTGATCTTGATCTCTAGCCTCATAAGCTCCTAAAGCTTAGCTTTTCTTATATTCTGCAGTGTCAGTGAAAGTTGTTTTCAGGAAAATTTTCTGAATATTTTTAAAACACAAGACGGGAAGCAAGATATACGCTCAGAACTGAAAGCAAATATTCAGAAAACGGAAGATACATTAAAAGATATAGGAGTATCCCTGCGTAAGGTACGTGAAATGGAGTTTGTTAGATTAAAATTAAAGATCATTGTGTTGTATTTGTAAGCTGTTACGAGTGTATCGCATAGGTCTGATTTTTTAAAATGATCGCAGTATTTTTTTCAGTTAAATTGTTTGGAACAGTTAGCTGATGATCTTACTCGTTTTGCCGAAAGTAACAATGACATCACGGTTTTTTCACGTGAAAATGAAACATTTTTGACATCCAGATTTATCATTGCTGCTCGAGCACCTGCACTTTTGCAGGTTCTTTTTCTCCTACATGAAACAACTTTAATATTTGAATGTTTTCTAATATTTTTAATAGTTTGACTCAAAATTATATTCTTACTATACAAGAAAAGTTCATTGTTCTCAAGTATTTGAGAGCAAATAGTGTTATAAAATTTTGGTATTTTAGCTATTGTTAGGTTATGTATCCTAATTTATCAACAATAAAAAGTGTTTGAGTTTTTAAAATTTATTTATTTTGACCAGTTTTATAAAATTTAAAAATAGTCATTTTCAGCTTTTAGATTCCAATGATTTTTTACCATTAAGGGAGTATTCCGCAGCAGCAATAAGGTAAGTCTTGATAGCTGTGTTCTTTTCATTAACACTATAGTTTTTGTTTCGGTAGTGATGTGTTTTTTTTAACTTTTAAAACTGCTATTAAACTGGCTATTAAGAATTTGAGCAACAGAATTGCTTTTAATGCGTTTTGCACACATGATTTCCTTAGTTTAAGATAATTTTAGATGCTATTTGTGCTTTCTGACTTCTGCATCAATTATTTGGACAGAAAGTGAGCTCGAAGAATTGTATTCTATGGCAAAAAAATACGGTCCTCCAGGTTTAGCTGCAGTATGTAAATCTACATTGCTTACAAAAAGCTCTGATAGAAAGACTTTAGGAAGACAATCTGGAACATGTGTGAATGATAAGCACGATAATTGCAATATTGATTCTGGAGATGATGCAAAAGAGGATGAAAAAAAAGCAAATCATTGTTCGCTTGCCGTAAGTATACAAAACAAAAATGAAAAAATGGATAAATCTGATAGTTCCTCTGTCATTCTTCTTGAAGAGTCTCTACAGCCTGCTGAGACGATGAAACATGCATGCATTACATCGCAGAAATTATCAAAAAATTTATCCGTGCTTAAAAGTGATAGATTCTTAAGCTTTGAATCAGATGCTTATCATTATTTGCTTCCAAAGAAAAGCGACTTATCAAGAGAGAAAGATATTCTAAACACCAATATTTCGAGCAGAAATACATCTCCTTTATTAGAAGATGAAACTAGTAATAAATTTCACTGTTCATCTCCTATTCCTTCAGTTTCGCGAGGTCCAGATAATATGAATGATTTAAATGATTCAATAGAAAGTTTACTACGGAAGCTTTCCCCAATCAAACCGTCCTACACTCCAAAGTGTGGTTCTCAGCTCGCTTACTGTCCAGAATCAATCTGTCCGGAATCACCACTTGCAAATAATTTGTTAAATAATAGCCCGCCACAAGATATAAGAAGGGTTATTACTCCTGAGTTTTCTTTTATTTCAAATGGTCAGTTGTCACCTTTATCACTGCTTGACGGGGCTTCCAGTAATGCAAACATTTCCTCACCTTCAAAAAGGAAAAAAGAACAATTGGACACCATTGCAAATAATCCTTCCACTTCAGAAACTTTTGCAAGTCATATTGTGCATAGGATAGAAGATTTAGGCTCTAATGTGAAAATCGTGAAAACCAAAAATGTTACTCCAATGCGGAATTATGATTCAATGAATGACAAGCAGTTAAAAGTATCTTATTAATATGTTGTTCTGTTGCTCAATTAGTTAATTAATTTTCTTAAAATTTGGAGCCAGTTTTCACTTCGTAAACGATGAAAATTTAACACAAGGGTATATTCAACTAAAGTTATTTTACTGAAATCATTTTTTTATAGATAGAATTAGCGAAATTCGGTGTACGTCCTATGGGTAAGAAACGAGGGGTGGCACTATTAAAGAAGATTTATGAGGAAACGCATCCAAGTAATGAGTTTTTTTAAATAATTTGTTTATGTACATTAATAATGTATTGCGTTTTTTAATACATTTGCCAAAACGTCATCATTACTTGTCTTTTATTTTATTTTTCTGTTATCCTTTTCATAATCAAAGGTGTAAAAATGTTGATATTTTTTTTCCTCATAAATAACTATTTAATTTGTTCATTTTTACACCTAAATGGAGAATATGTGTTCAGTTCTGGAAAATAAGGCTGTTTCAAAAAGAAAAAAAGCTCCAAGCCTTAGTAACCATTGCGATGAGAATGAAAACCTGGAACACTCTAGTGATGAAGATTGTGATGGCGAGAAAACATTGAACAAAAGTTTGAATGAATTCGACATTATAGAAGAATCTTGTGTAGATGAAGAGTTGTCCACAGATTTACCAAAAGCAAGTGTATTAATTCTCTCGTTAATTTTATTTCACCGATTACTGAAAAATCAGAGAATTGATTTCATCATTGTAGTGATAATTTTTTAGATTTCCAACTGTGTAAAAATTAGTGAGTGGAATTGCTGAAAACAATTTTACAGGATTTAGAAGGAATGCAAAGCGTTTTTCTTCAGTGGCTAAGGAAAGAAGAAAATTCAGCTTTATATAATCAGCTGCTTGGTCTTAATGTGATATCTTTCGTAAGTTTTAGTTAAAAATTATTTTTTGAGAGATCTTATTATTTTCTATAAAAGGATTTAAGGTACGATTTTTCTCTATTCTACTTTAGGATGACTTGAAATATATCATTGCAGGATGATTTGGTGAATCGTTTGTCTCTTGCTGACTCACTAGTTTCACAGATTCCGAAAAAAACACTGATAGAAATATTAGATAGATTGCACATCACTTTTAAAATGCCGGTGGACGGATGGGTACGAAGAAGAAAAAGAGGCAAAAAATGATTTTTATGGTTTACTGGATTGATTACGAACAGTTCGAGAATGAAAATATCTGAACAAAGATATAAAAAACAACAGACAGCATTTGTTTTTCATGGTCTTTTTTTGAGCTCAGAAATTCATTGAGATTCTTTTTGACTAACATAATCTCAGTTGTCATGTTCATTAAGTTTTAGTTCTGCTGAAACGGTGGTTTTTAAATATCTGGAGTCTTGATCTTGTTTTGTTTTTAATGGTTTTCACTTCACTTTTATTGTTCATTGCTGTTCGTTAAGCATGTAACAATATTGTGGTTTTATGTTTATTTCACGAACTGTGAAAAAATTATGTGATAAGTTTTCTATAGGAGAATTTTAGTTCCTTTCCCATCAAAGTATATTGGTTAGTAATTGCTTGGAACTGATCTGTCTCTAAATGCATTGTATTTTCAAGCTGATAGTTGTGTTTATATAGTATATGTAAAAGTTTGAATATTCGCAAAGAAAACAAAATAAAAGTGGATAGATTTTTAAATTTACAAAGACAACGGAAGTAAGCAGCTTTTGCTGCGTTGTAATATAAAGGAGAAAAACACTAGTTCTCTTTGTAGATAGATATAAGTTCTCGAGTTCCTGGGTGTGTTGTAATATGTTCGGTTGAAATTATTGGGTTCATTTGAATGCGAGATTATTATTGTGTGCAAGACTGATGCAAGAACGACTTGAAGTATGTTTCAGCTAGACTGGATGCTAAGTAATTGGAATGCTATGAGGACATGGTCATGCATACTGCTTTAGGTTTGTCAATTTCGTTCTGTAATTAGCATTCAAGCTGGAAAGGAAGTGAGAAATAGTTCTCTAATAACAAGTGTACGTCGCAGGAATTCGTTACTTCATGCAGATTATTCATTTGAGATTAGTTTAAAATAAATAAGCGGTCGTATTAGAATAAGCGCGCTGATCACCATTACGGACCATCTATTTATTACATACTGGAAGCGAAAGACTAGAAAAAAGTATTCTAAAAATGTCCGAAAAATACACAAGTAAGTAACATATGCAAAAGTTGGAATATTGAAGTAACATTTGTCATTTTTAGTTCACAAGAAACTTTATTTGAGTTTAACTTTCTGTCTAAGCGTGTATATGCTAGCAAGCATTTTTTCTAGTGTACAGCTGAAGTATGTAAACATTTAAGTACTTTGCAAATCCTTCAACTTTGCTTCACATTCATCATCTACTAATATATTAGTGTATTTATCTACTTTATCTATTTATCCATCCATCTATCTATCTATCTATCTATCTATATCTATCTATCGGACCTATCGACCTATCTTTATGCTAATCTGCTGCTTAGATCAACTGCACAGCAAATAATGCAGTGATTGATTAGCATTCAATCATTTGAACTAACAAGTTAGATAGAGACTGCACTACCAGTCTAGATTTCCAGTCTCAATCTGATTCTCCACTCTTTTGAGTAAGCAAAGTCAGTCAGCTAAATATTTGCGTATTGACTCCTTAAGCATTTCTCTCCTCATTTTTTAATCATTCAAATCAAGTCAAGTCTAATTGTGTTCAGAATAAATCCACAAATTTTTGCTGAGATTATTTAACACATTCACAAATACAAATTAATATTCACTACTAGTAGGTATTCATACTTAATTTTCATGTCTACCACTGATATACTTATTAATAACACTTCTTCATTATAATGTTATGATTTTCAAAAAATATTTGCGACTTGCTCAGAACTGACTTATACTTATACTTGCCACAATGCTCGAAGAAGCAAATTTTTACCTTCTGCTTCTTTTTGAGGTCTGTCTTTCTCTATACTCGAGGAGAAGCTCTTTACTTTCATATCTGTCCAGCTCATCAAAATAAGCTTGTGGCTTGTGCAATGCTCGATCCATTTTCAATTTCTGGCCTCACATGCGCTTGTTCCTAGCTCAATATTAGCTTCCATCTAGCATTTCTATTCTTTTATTCTAGTCCAGTGATTATTTTAATCCATAAACTTCGCGTCCATTACGCTCAAAAAACATTCCACTGCCTTATTCATACTGCCAAGTGCTAATTTGCTAATTAAAACTCAAATGCAAATTTTCACTTAAAATTATTCAGTTTTGTACAAATTTTCTTTCAGATATCATAAATTTCTCTTAAAGTCAATAAAGTTTCCGAAAATTTTGCATTATGCTTGCATTACTATGACAGCAGTGCGAGTTTATTCCTTTGGTCAGAATTTCTGCGCATTTTAATACTTTCCATCGCAAAACATTCTTCCACTTTCTTCTTTCATCGTTTACACATTGCAGACTAAATTTTCAACAAAGTTCCAACGCATTACAAAGTTCCCAGCCAGAAGACGTTGTTGTTTTGGTGCTTTGAAAATACTATTTTTCCCTCAAATTGATGCCTACTTTACGATTCAATCCTAAATTGATGATTTCAGTAATGTGGAACACAAATTCTTTTTACCACATTGTAATACTTTCTAATGAGAATGAACACTTTTAGTAACTATCGCATACTTAATTTTGAAGTGATCAATTAGTTGATCCAGCACGAATAGTTACAGAAGTGCTAAAAACAAGCAAGATCTTAGTAGCAAGTAGCATTTACTCTGCCACTTCTGTATAGTTACAAAGCGACTTGCTGCTTCTCATTTGTAACACAGCAAACAGCTTGGCTTCGTCAGATGCAAAGGCTTGATGAGATATATTTTTTGTGATTGAAAATAACAGTGCTGAAACGAAAAAACAGAAAAGTGTAGTATTCAAAAGCGCTATTAGTCTGTATGAAATGATTCGTTTGATTGAATCCAAATGCTAAGTATTATAATGAATTTTTTTAACTTTCAGAAGCTTAAATGCTTCGAACTTAAAGTAACGAATCGACGAATTAGTGAAATTTTCCGAAGTAAGAAGCTTTTATTGAACGGAAATGACAGACAAGGAAGGGACAGGTAATGGAGAACAGGATGATATATCCTTCTTGCGAACGGTACTCATTTGGGCATTGCAAACTTTAAAAAGCTTTAGCTTATTTTTTGGAGGCAAAAATTGAGATAAGTTAGTGATGGACCACACTTTCAGGGTGACATCGTAGCATTGACATGCATGGCATCTGCAAACCGAGAAGGAGTGCTTGGCTCTGAACGAGTTTGCCTTTGCACCGAAGGCTTCGGTAATCGCATGTGTGCGTTGGAAAATGTCTCCAACAGAGTGATTTTTATTGCAATAACAGTAACAGTATAGTATAAATGACAAAAAATACCATTTTATTGCTAAAAAATAATGTGCAAAGCATAAATCATTGCATCGAAATTATGATAATTTAGGTATTGTTTTCATTTATATAATAATTTTTTTTTTGAAAACAAGCCATTTTTAGGAATTCTAGTACTTTTTGAGCAATTCGGATCTTCCGCTTTTATTTTTTTAAAATTCGTTCCAGGATCTCCCGCCTGATATATCCATGTGCATGCTTTATATCGATAACGCATTATCAGTACGAGCACTTCAAGAAATGATGAGCAATGATGGCGAGATGGTAAGGATTGCTTTTGATTTTATGATTTGCAGCTTTATCACAAAAAAGAAGCACAAAAGCTTAGGTTCTTAGATGTCCTCTTTCTTATAGAAAGGAACGGGCAGTGGCGGAGGTCACAAGACTCTTCTCTACGGTCATGCCGTCCAGCTCAAACATGTACAAAGTGAAATGGTTTGTTCAAATTCCACCACAACTTTTTAATTTCCTCTCATTCCATTCCATTATGCATAATTGGTTTGACATATATTCAATCATTCAATCAGTTAGTTACACATTTATCCCTTCAAAATGTTTGAAAATGACCATTAGCAGTTAAAGATGATCATCAGCAAGGAGTGAATTTCATTTTCAGTAATTATTTAGTTAAATGAAATATGCAGTTCAATAAAATCAGAATCAAATCATCAGTTTATCAATATTTGTAGTATTTGGCATGCCTGTCGTCGTGTTCATCTAACGATAAATTAGCATTTGATGTTGGTGTGCAAGAAACTAATGAAGGTAAAAAAGTCAAACTCTCTTGATAAAACAGTTTTGTATGTATAAAGCAAAGTGATCAATCATTTTTGGTCAGTGTAAAATTTACTAATTTGTTGTAAATTTATTTTAATCAATTCAGTATTCATAATCGTTATTAGGGGAGTCTTGCTGGTGGACAATTCATCCCGCATCCAAACAGAGGTCAGAAGGAGAAAAAGTTCGCGTTGGTGACGACGTTATTTTAGTCTCAGTAGCAACCGAACGATACTTAGTGCGTTTGCTTTTTTGCTTTCCAAAACTTTTTCGATTTTTTTCTTTTTGAATTATCTTTTCGCAGCAAATTTTTATCTAAATTTCATTCATCCTTGAAGCTTATTACTGATTTTATGACAATTTCTGATCAGACTTCCATCATAAAAAATTTCTCAAAAACTGTTAACAGCTAACATCCAAGGATAAAATTGGATATAATTAGATCTAATCAAATTATGTAAATTAGCAGTTTGTATCACTGTAAGATGCTGTCAATTTAAGCATTCAATAACACATAAAAATCGTAATTACTCAATACTGCACCAGTAACTGCACACTTATGCAGAGAAACAACTTTTTCCAACTAATGCAAAATAAATATTTGCCAGAAAAAGTAATGACTCATCTGCAGCATATGACACACAGCAAAGGATTTATGGTGATTGCGTCATTTCACCAAACACTTTGGAACATCACCTCAGTCAGTTCAGGAAGTATACGAACTCGAAATATGGGTGATTTTGCAGCATAATTCATTGTTACAAGTTAATAAGTCATCTGTATCCAGCTAGAAAATGAAATTTTTAAGGAGCACTTTTTGGTAACGATGTTCTGCGACTTTTTCACGGAAACGATGAAGTGCTGACTATTCCTGAGAATTGGAGTGAACATCCACAGCATAAGTAAAGATTTTAGCTGAATATTTGCAGAAACGAAATGCAAAAATTAACAATGTGTTATTGCATGCACAAAAGTTTGTAATAATAAATACATTTTATAGTTTAACTTTGCATATTTTCAAAAAAAGATTTTGTATTTGGAAGTTAGTACGCCCAAAATGGTACTTCAGCATGGTAATTTACGAGGGTGGAGCGGCAGTATCGCAAGCAAGATCACTCTGGCGGATTGAGCTTATCCGAATGAAATGGCATGGAGCCTTGGTTGGTTGGGAGCAGCCTTTTAGAATTAGGCATATTACTTCTGGAAGGTATCATTTTCGCTTTTGTTTCTCAGTTTTGATTAAGATTCTTGTCTTATTTTCAATACAAAATGTTATTCAAAAATTTAGATATTTGGGAGTGATGGAAAATGCTGTTCAGTTGTACCACAAAGATAAAGCTGAATTTGATACGACTGCGTTTGTTATGTACCAAACTAAGGTAATATTTTCATTAATATTTGTTAAACGGAAAATATTCTAAATCACTGATGCCAAAGTTCACACCATATTAACTGATATAATTTTATATGCCATTCTTTTCAAAATGACCAAAATCTTTGTTTTTCTTTACTGATGTGGAGATAATACGATCAGAATCAGATATTTAGGATTTAAAAAAACAAATGTTGGAAGAAAAGGAAGAGGAAGGAATGGGTATTGCTACGATTTTTTACGGTGAAACTAATGCTTTTATCCAGCATATCAAAACTGAACTATGGCTTTCTTATCAAGTGAGTCTTGAAATGACTTGTAAAATAGTTTCCACTAACACTGAACACTTGACAGTTTGCATTAACAAAGTGTACTGTGGGCCAAAAGTGACTTGGATTTGTTCCTAGTTTGGCAGCTAAATTGTTGAATGAGTAAAAATTTTTTTGTAGTGAAAATGATGAAAATTTACCTTTACTGTGGAATTCGATGTGTTTTAGACAACAGAAATTACTAAAAAAGGACTTGGCAAAGTTGAAGAGAAAAAATCTGTGGCTTTAAAAGACGGCCACATGGATGATTGCTTTACATTTTTCATGGCTCTTGAAGAAGAATCAAAATCTGCTCGAGTCATTCGGAAGTGTTCTTCCGTACTCAATCGATTTTTGAAGTATGATACTTTGATTAAAGTATGCAGATTCTTTTGTATTAACCAACTTTTTAAAAATAAAGAAAGAAGATTTTAGAGGAATTGAAGCATTGCAACGAGAAGGTAATCAAGCACCTGATTGGAATCGAGTTGATTTAAGCGAAGTTTTGAAACTTATGGAAGATTTAATTGAATATTTTGCTCAACCTGAAGGAGAAGGTTAAATGTTTCGAAGCTTACATTATTACAATTTAATTTAGTGATATTTCACTTTACTTAAAGAACTTGTAATGAAAAAAAAGAATGTTTATAAATCTTAAAGCTTTTCCGCATAAAATCTCGACAAAAAATTTACCATTAAAAAAGTTACAGACTTTGAAACTAGTCAAAACCGTTTATATGCATTGCGAAGTCGTCAAGATTTGTTTCAAGAAGAAGGTGTCCTTAATATGATTCTTGATACCATTGATAAGTTTTCACAGATGGAAGCACTGCCTGACTTTGCTGGATATCTTAATGAGGAAACGCAGGTGAAATTGAATATTTTCTACAACCATAACATTCAAAAGTAAAATTTGCAGGAAATTTAGCTTTTCTTTTGGAATGGAAAATTTCATCTACATGAGAGTGCTTTAAAAATTTTCATCTTCTTTAATTTGCGAACTAAGAAACAGAAGAATGAGTTTATAATAAAATTAGATGAATGTCAGATGATGTGGGATGAAATCTCCACATATTTGTACCTACTAGTTGCTGCGATGATCAAAGGTAATCACTATAACTGTGCACAATTTGCATCAGCCCAGCGTTTGCAGTGGCTATTCGGACGACTATCAAATCCTCAATCTGCAGAAGGTAAACTTCTTGCTTCAAATCCGAGAATTAGTGAAAAATGTGATTCTGACAAAATTATTAAGACATATGTTCTCAGGTATTCTTGATGTATTATACTGCGTGCTAACTGAGTCACCAGAAGCTTTGAATATGATCAATGAGAGTCATATCAAATCTGTGATATCACTTTTGGAAAAAGTGGGAAGAGACCCTAAGGTTACTTTACTTTCATTTTCGATTTATTACTTCAGTAACTTAAAAATAGCTCAATGTTCAGCAAGAATAATCTTTTCATTGTTGAAAAATTGATATTATCGTTATCTATCCTTGTAAGAAAAATTTTTGCATACTGAATGTATATTTTTTGCTCAGTTCTATTCATGTGAAGTTAAAGTGATGAAAAAATTCAAAGGAGAAAACAAATGCAATGTCAGAATTTCAGGTTCTTGATGTCTTATCGTCACTTTGTGAAGGCAATGGCATGGCAGTGAGAAGCAGTCAAAATACGATCACGCAGCATTTGTTGCCAGGAAAAGATCTGTTGCTGCAAACAAAAATGAGAGATCATGTCAGCAGGTATCAATACTCCCTTTATTCTTGAATACAGAATCACTGCGTAATAAACTGAAAGATCACGATCGAAGGCATTGATTGCAATCGGTTTATCAGGTTATTCCAGTTGTTCGCAAAAGATAAAAACAGAAGTAGTGAGAAAACGACTTGATAAGTTTGATCTAATTTCGTGGTTTGTTATTTAGGTTGATTAAAATTTGTTATTTAGGTTGATTAAAATGATCTGGCGGTTTTAAAAAAAAAAAGGAACATCTAAGATAGCAATCAAATACAAGCAGAATAATTAGCGAATACGATTCAAAATTTATCAATTTTAAAGAAGAGATTTGAATTGTGTTCTCAAGACTATGTATTCTAGCAACTAAAAGTTTTCTCGTCATGTCGTTAAAATGAATAACAAATTTACAGCATGGCACCGAATATTCTTGTTGGTGTCATTGAGGGCAGCTCGCAGTTCAAGCGATGGTACTTTGAAGCGCAAGTTGAACACATTGAACAAATGACTAAAACTGCGCCTTACCTTCGCATTGGCTGGGCTAGCAGCGTCGGCTACAAGCCTTTTCCCGGTTCAGGCGATGGGTTTGTTGTGGAGCTTAATTTTTTCACATGTAATTTGAAAAGTAGCTAAGCTCAATGCTCTTTCAAATTCTATTTTCATCCATCAAATCTGCGAAAGATAAATTTTTCAAATTTATAAAATTTTCAGAAATAACTCACTTACAATCCTTTTTTATATTTAGTTGCTTTAAAGTTTCTATTGATAAATTGTTTTTTAATTGTTAATTTGCATGCTTATTGCCTATTTCAGATGGGGTTGCAATGGTGTTGGTGACGACTTCTTTTCGTATGGATTTGACGGTCAATACACTTATTGTGGTCAGTTTATAGCAAGCAATTAATGTGAAAGAATGGTTTGCTTTTTGCAATAAGTATTTAAAAAAGTAAATAGTAATGGCTATTATACTTCGTAGCTAGTAAAAAACGCATGGTTTGGAATCGAGCGCTCCAAAAGGGTGATATTATCGGCTGCTCACTGGACCTGAACATTCCTGAAATAGCTTTTACAATCAATGGACAACAGACTACAGGAGTATTCAAGAACTTCAACATCGATGGTTATTTCTTTCCTGTCATGTCACTTTCTGCTAAAGTCAGGTAAGCAAGTTTTCTAATTTGCATATTGACATATTTGACAGTCCTAGATTAAGATCAGTGATTAATAGTAGTTATAATACCGCTAAAGAATTGATTGCAACCTAATCAGATAAAAAATCTTACCTAAGTATGTCTAAAATGCACACAAATTTATTTAAATCTAAAAATTTCATTTATAATATAGCTTTTTATGTGAAAAAAATCTGATTCGTTCAATAGCAGCAGAGGTATGATGAAGAAAATTCATGTTTTGACTGTTTTTCGAATGTGCTGCACTTCAAAATAGTGTCAAGAATAAAGAGTTATTTTATTTTTTGATAAAATCTACATTTCAGCTGTCGTTTCATGTTCGGTGGAACAGAAGGTCATCTTAGATTCGGACCTCCTTCAGGATTTAGTGCACTAATTGAAGCAGCTACAAATCAACTTGAAATCAGAGAATGTCTTTCCTTCGGTGAAATCACCAAAAATGTCTTCATCGGCCCAAGTACCCTACATCACAACACAAAACCATTTGTTCCAACTCCAGTTGACATCTCAAACGTTGTACTACCACATTTTGCTACCAATATTCATGAGAAACTGGCCGAAAATTTGCATGAGCTATGGGCGATGCGAAAAATAGAACTTGGATGGAGTTATGGCGAGGTGATGATACTTCCTATGACAAAATTTGTTCTCTTTATTGACATACATATGAGAGTTTGAATAGAAAACTTTTATTGGATAATTAATTGCATAGTAATTAGCAGATGTACTGAAAATAACTACATAACATATACAGAAATAGAATTCTTATTGAAGTGTCAAGTCTTTTGAAGAATTAATGAACGTGACAATAACGTGAAAACTGTTGCCTCTTTAAGCCCCTTCGTACAATTTTAGTTTTAAAAGAGAGAAAAGGCAATTGAGAAGAAATTAAGGACTGCGTGCGAAGAACAGAATGAGTGTGACTTAAGAAGGAATTACGTATTAAGAGTAAATTTGTAGTAAGCGCTTAAAACGGAGCAAATAACTTAGCTGCGTTGATGACAAAAGCATTTTCTAACGATTGATAAATAGAAAAAAGGAAAATAAGTATAAAACCTACAAACTTGTCTAAATTCTGTAGAACTTCTCTGATAGTGGGATTAAAACAGGTAAGGGACGAGAAAATGCGCCGTCATCCGTGCCTTACATCATTCCAGCAATTGCCGCAGAATGAGAAAATTTACAACATCAATCTGGCTATTAATACCATGAAGTAACGCTAGTAATCCTTTTAAAAAAACAGATTTTGTAAATTAAGCGCATCAATTTGTTGAAATTAATATTCCTGAAAGTAGACTTAAATAATGAAAGTGTCGAATAATCAATCAAAATTATCGATATTAAAATCAAGGGCAGTTTGCATGAGAAAGTTAAGATTGTGATAGTATAAAACGTGTTTTTCAGAACAATCAGTGCTCTTAGATATCATATGATCTCAGATGATCCACCGGTTCGATTGAGACCAATACGACTTCCTCAGAAGTAACGAAAATGAAGTTGTTTTGAAATTACAAAAGAATTTTAGTTCAAAATAATGTGTGATCAGTTTGTGTATTAATTAAATAATTAATACAATAAAGGAACGAAAAAAGATCAAAAGTTTGGGTCGTGAATAAAAATGATTTAGTTATCAGCAAAGTAATGGATTCAAGCCTCAACCTCTAGACTCTCGCGACATTAGTCTCGGTGAAAATATGTACCCGCTGATTGATGCTTTGGCTAAAAATACTCACAATGTTTGGGCGAAGGAGAAAATTCGACGCGGTTGGACTTTTGGACTTAATGAGGTCTATTCAAATTTTGCTGATTATAGGATCACAATTATGTGATGGAAACAGTAAAAATTTGTATATTCAGACGAAAAAATGAGTATTAAAAAAGCTACGAAATTGATCCTTTCGCACGGATCAAGGTATGCTACTACTGTTCTATTTGTCTTTAATTATTTTGAATGTTATAGTTTGTGGATTTGAACCAAAAACGAAGCCCACACTTGGTACCATATGAGGTGGTTGATCAGCGAATCAAAGAAGCAAACAAAGAATCTGCTACGGAATTCATCAAAGCTTTACAACTTTTTGGAATTTTCCTTGAACCTCCCGTTCTGGAGCATGATGAAGGTAATTGCATAAAATTAGCTTCATTCAATATATGCAAGTGTAATTTTTCTTTGAATTTTTGTACTAAAACTGCAATTAATATTTGAATGATTGAAAGTTATGCGAAGAATAAACCAAAACTAGAATCTCATAATTATAATTGATTTTCACTATTATTCAATAATGGACTCGACAAGTATGTTCGATTCAGGTGCGGAAAAAGAAATGAAAGCGATGCAATCAGCTTCTCTTACATATCGAGCTGAAGCACTGTACGCAGTTTCCAGCGGTAAATGGTACTTTGAGTTTGAGGTCCTGACTTCTGGATTCATGAAAGTGGGATGGATGGATATAGGAGCACTCCCAACGGTTGATCTTGGAATGGACGATCGATCTTACGGATTTGATGGGTAATTAACAATTCAAAGTTATATTTGCATAAATTTAGTAATTTTGTAAATCTTTTCAATATTTTTATATGCATATGAATTCACTTAATTTTTTGAGATTTGTCATGAAATTTTTTTAGTTCTTCCTTTAATCTGACTTTAGTCATTTGGCTCGGAAATGGCATCAAGGAGCTGAGGCATATGGAAAAGAATGGAAAGTTGGAGATATAGTTGGAGCATTTCTTGATCTCAATGATCGAACGATCTCATTTTCGTTGAATGGAGAATTGCTTTTAGTAATATATAACAATGTTTTAGTTCATTATCATTTTTAATTAGTAAGACAAAAGATGTCAAATTTTTGATTGACCATCACTAATTATTCATTCAAAAAGTTTTGATTGAAAATTCCATCTTCATTAAGTTGATTTGTATATTCACAGGACCCTTCCGGTTCAGAAATGGCTTTTGACAATGTCATTGTAACAGATGGCTTTGTACCAGCAATGACATTTGGTGCAGGACAAAAAGCGAGATTGAATTTTGGGCAAGATTCAGATAGTTTAAAGTATTTCACTACGTGTGGCCTCAGAGAAGGATATGAGCCATTTTGCGTGTGAGTTTTAGAATTTTTTGAAATTGATAGAAGGACTGAAAAAGCAAATAACTTTTAAAATTTCGGTTTTTTTTAATATTTTTGAAAGCATTTGCAATATTTGGTGGGAGATTGTGTTGCATTCGAAGTTTGTACAGCTCTAAATTTTAAATTTCAGCAATATGTATCGGCAAATGCCAATGTGGTACGCTAAGAAACTGGCGCAGTTCGAAGAGATCGGAGGAGATTCGAAGATAGAATTGTCACGAATCCCAGCGACCGGAAACAGTCCCCCTTGCCTCAAAATCACTCAAAAAGAGGTCTTTTGCATCAGTTTTTGCAATTTTTTCTAACTTTCAAGTTGTGGCATGCATCTCAATTTTAACAAATCATTTCGTCGCAATAAAATTTGCTTAGATAATGAATTAACTTTTTCATTTTTTCCATTCCCTCACTGTGCTTGATTTTGTTGAGTAGATTTCAAATGTGTCAGACGAGGATTTCATGGCAGTAAAAGCACATGAATTTCATTCCGATTAGAAGTATCAATTAGTATTGCTTTGAACATTCTAAATGACAAAGGTTTTCAGTCATAAAAGGGATTTACAGTATTAGCAAACTCAAGTCTTATTTTTTTCCTCAGTTTACTACCCATCAGAGATTCATATCTACTAGATATTCTGAAATGATTGGTTTGACGACGATAGCAGCACGTGTGTCAGTTAGGCAATATTGTATTATAGCAAAATTTGCAGTAATACAAAAGTACAGTAAATGTTCTTAAGCAGTTGTAGACACCTGTTCTCACTTAATTTTGTCTAAGAAAAACTGGAATTTAAGAAAGCAAATTAATTCTATTTCAGTTTCTTAGGTAATGCATGAAATTCCACAATTTATTTCTAAAATTCGCCAAGTTCACAATTTGTGTACAATAATTTTTTTCTTATTAAAAAAAATCTATTATAAGGTGGGTTATTATTCACTATTCAAGATAATCATTACAATCTCTGCATTCAAACTTCTGTTTCATCTTTCGTCAACAATATCTCCCGAGTATTTGATTTCAAATTCAGAGCAATTTAAAACAAATTTTAAGCAAAAGGTGTTTAGATTGATACTGGTGATACATCCACGCAAGACAAAGCTAAAATGGAATACATTCGCTTGTCATTGCCTGTAAAATGTAATGAGAAACTGCAATTGAACAAGTATGTCTCGAAGGAATTGCTGTTTAGATACGCAAATGAGAAATAGCAAAGTTAATTTTGGACATAAACTTTTAATTTTAGTTGAATATGCAACAAAAGTGGTTATCAAAAATTAATATTAAATTCAAAATTTTGTTTGCAATTAATTTGAAGGAATAAAGAACTGATAATGCGTTCTGTGCATGAAGTCGAGGAACAAATGGCAGAAATTCCAGCAATAGTTACCATTCATCATCCAACTATTCCAAAAGAATTCAGCGATGATATGAAAGGGAGTAAGGTGTGACCACTGGCTCTAATTCAAGTTTTCAATTTTAATCTATAATCATTGCATATAATTTGATTTGGTTATTTATTAATATTAAACTTTTATGTGACTTATGAAAGGGTAGATATCAGCACAAATAAAGTGTGTTGGAATAAAAGCGAGTTTCAGAAATCACTTGGTCGATCGTTACTGTCTGCTTTTAAGCATAATATTGAAGAAGACGAAAGCTTAACACGTTCAAAACCAACATCGTTTGAGAGTGATCAGCCACCAGAAACATCTGCCGTAAGGTACGCTTTTCATTTTGCAAAGTCACTTTTGCATAAGTCGCAAACTTTATTTTGGCTATCAATTTATTTAGTTTTCAGCTTTTTTGCATGAAGAAAACTGAAAGTGAAGGATTTAGCATCAGGAAAAGTTTCACTTAATTCATCTGCTCTCGTCCTTAACAAATTGATACTAACACAAAGAATAGCTCAGATACTGATTGCCCAAAGTAAATTATCGTACTCATTTAGCCACCGAATACTTTCCTATTTCTGTTTTAAATGCAGCCAAGGTCATCGAATGCTAACACTGATGCATTTCAGTATGCATAGTGTAGAATATATCATTCTTACGTAACTGTCATGAAATATAGAAGTGACACCAGCGCAAAAAATTAAAGCTTTAATTTTGTATGACAAGTGCGCTTGTGTAAAGGAAATTGAAACTTTGATTTTCTATAATTGTCTGTGTAAGAAATCAAATTTTGTAATGATTTCACGTGATATTTGCAACTGTGGAAAGCCTCGTAAATGCCATCTTACTGTTTAATAAATTCGGTTAGCCATTTGAAGAAAATAGGAAAAATGTATCAAATTAAAATCTGTAATCTAAGAATTACTGTAATGTAGTTTTTATTCTCTGATTGATGGATTAAATTTGTTCAAATATTATTTCTTTCTTTAGTAGTGATTTTGGATGTCTCACGGTTTTGGGAGGCTTTACATTTCGAATTTCTAGCTCTAAAATTTAAAGAAAATTTCAGCAAAGTTTTAAATTAGAACAATAGACAGCTGAGTGAATTCACACAAATTAAGAAGTCAATTTTGTATGCTGCAACTCAATTTTTGAATCCATAACACTATTTGAAGGCAATTTTCTAACAGTTGAGCCTAGATAATGTTGAAGCACACAATTAGTTTATAATATGTGTTGTCAGAAATTACATTTGAATGCTTCTGAATCCATCCTTTTCGACTCATGAATATGTGTGTTTACTTTATACAAATTCCAAAAATTATCTCAAAGAACACGTGGAAGACTTTCACTTCATTTGAAGCTTGCTTGACGCATAAAATGTGTTCAGCAAGTGAAAATGAAAGAAAGTAAAATTCTGTTCTGCTCGCAGTCATATATTGAAAATGGTAATAAGTAAAAGTTCAATTCAGATTGTCTGATAGCATGCTTGAACTGTCAAGCAATGGAGAACAAAGAGGGATCAAGCATAAACGAGGTGGTTTGATGGCCAGATTCCATCATCGAAGAAAGTAAATAAACAAATTACTAATAATGTAAAATAACGTCAGTATTATTTAAATGATTCTAAAGAGCAAAATTTCGTGGTTTATATCAGTAAAACATTTAACACTGCTAGAAAATATTCATAACTGACTTCAAAGAAAGCTTTCCAACAATATCGGATATAATGTTGCTTTTGTGATTGCTAACAGCGTATTCGATCCTATCATTTATAGGGAACTATGCTAGATTAAAAAGTACGATTCAAGCGAAAAAACCTTCATAGATTGCGTATGTCTGTTATAAATAAAGTTGATTTTTTCGCTTTATTCTAATACAATTGTTGAAGGGAAGGATCACTGAATGAAAATAAACGTGCGAATGACGTACCACTCACAGATGGACAAGTTACAACCGCTGATGCCACTTCTACAGAGAGCGCTTTGCTATTTGGGATAAAAGATAATCAAGGTAGTACGGATGTGGTGTAAACTTATTATTTTCAGTTTATAATTACCATTGTCATCCTTTAATTCGTTTGTTAAAGCTGATGATGTGAGTTATTAAAGACTCAGTAGTTTAGTTTGACTTAAAGATAACATGTTTGGAAAGTAACAGCTTTACTTAAATGTTGTCTTTAATTTTGGCAGAGTAAAAATATGCTCAACTGTTCGAATAATATATTACTGGGAAATGCAGCCATTATTTGGGCTGTAATTTGACGATCTAATTAGCAAAACGATTTTGAAGAAATGCCTCTTTCGGGTCCCGGCCGGTTGCAGTCTCGAAAGATGACAGCGAACGCGAAGGTGAAAAGGGATAAAAATGACGTTTTACTGGAGCATCACAGACCATCCATTGTAGCTTTGGAATCAGGTACCACGGCAGAAGGAAGTGTTCCAGATGATGATTTACAGGTCATGAGTCAGCTCAAAGACAAGGTTAATTCATTTTTCTCCAAATTACTCATTTGCTGAAAAGGTGAATAATTTGAAGACACAAAATTGATTATAAAAATTAATTGCAGATAAATTATATTGTAAAATGTTTAGATTAGTATGAAAGATTAGTTATTCGCTATATTTTGCATTCAGATCGATGAGTTTTACTATGCAGTACGAATCTTTCCTGGACAAGATCCCGGGAATGTTTGGGTTGGTTGGGTAACACCGAAGTATCATTTCTATGCAGAACGTTTTGTAGCTGCAGAAGCTGTAAGATGTTGCAAATACCAGGATATAAACAAACGTGAAAATGAAAGTGGCGGGTATGGCAAAATTTTGTACCAAAATATAATCTGATTTCTTTTCGTTATCAAATTGAATTGCTGTACAGAGACTTGAATATTTAAGTTATTATATTGAATACCCTGACATAAGCAAATTGTGCATAAAAATTGGACAAGTACATTAGCTGATCAAGTTGCAAGATAAAGTGTCCGAAACACCCACGCAAGTGAAAAATGCGTTACTACAAAAAAACTGAGCTTTTTTCGAAGAAAATTGATTACAAAAGTGTTACTATAGCTTAGAGTATCGAAATTGCTATGTGATGAACGCGGCAGAATTAATGCAGTCTGTACCGGATTCTGGGAATACAAAAGTGTCTGGTCTTCTGATAGGTTGTATCATAGATACATCGATAGGGGAATTGTCTTTCCTAGCTTCAGGCCAAGACACTGGTTTCAGATTTAAAGTAAGTCATTTTTTTTTCGGCGTCTTATTCATATTTTTTCGACTGCTTTTTGCTCTCTGGGAGTTTTAACTTTTCTAATTTAAGCTCAAAAAACTGGAAATTCAAGAATTTCAAATAATTTCATTTTTTGATTACTATCAGAAAACTTAATGTCTTGAGAACTTTATCGTAAAGTTAATATACTTTTTTAGCTGGAGCCAGGGGCCATGCTATATCCTGCCGTGTTTGTTACTCCAACAAGTAATGAAGTTTTGCAGTTTGAACTTGGACGAATCAAAGTACACCCTTTTTTGCTTGCTAAAATTTTTGAATTTTCAATCTCAAATATGACAGAAAAAAACACAATTTTAATCGCAAAAATAACAAATGTTACTTTATAGCAAAAAATAAGTATTCAAATTTATGCATGAGTTATCAAGACTACATTTCAGTACACATTTCCACTGTCGTCAACAATGTTCAAGTCATCATACAAAAGTTTGCTGCCATTCTGTCCTCCACGGCTTACTGTAGAAAAGTTGAGGCGTGTGCAGTGGGCTCGCGTACCAAATGAGTGTTTGCGTACAACGGCACTGAAACTTTCAGATTTTCGAGGTTAGTACCTCAAGAATATTCACGATTTGAATGATGATTCATGTTCAAAACTTCCAATTGCATTATTAATAAAGTGCACAAAAGTAAGACAATGATTTAAAATGCAATAGTTGGCATTTAATTTTTACGTAAAATACGATATTTAAAATCGTACAGTACTCCGGTATAATAATGAGATTTAAGGTTGGTCAGTGCTTTGTGATGATCCTGTACATATTATGTCTATTTACGTCCCGGAAAAAGACGTAAGCTATGATGTTTTGGAAATGATCGAGCATTCCGATTTCTTAGCATTTCATCGACAAACTTTAAATTTGTACTGTAAATTAGCAGCTCATGGAAACCAGAAAGTGGCTCATATTTTATGTTCACATGTAGATGAGGACCAGATCATGTATGCCGTGAAGAGCCATTGTAATTTTTTTCATTGTACAAATTTTGATAATAATGATATGAAAAATATGCATTCTTATTTATAGACATTTATTTCATGTAATGCTTTTTTACATTTATTTTCATTTTCGGAACGCAAAATTTCAGTAAAGCAATGCTTTTCTTGAACTTTGCATTTTTGAATAATCTTCAAAAATATTATTATATAGTGAAATGTGTGATGGTTTATTTATTAAGATCTCTCGGGACCACTTCGACAAGGATTCCACGATTTTTTGATAGCTGTACATCTACGCACATATGAAGACGCAAGACATTCCGGTGCTCATGAGTATGTCATTCCATTAAAGCATGATCTGGATATCAGGAACGTTTTCAGTCCTGAAAATGAGAGTCGCTTCCCACAAATTCTCGGGCCAACCATTTCCATTCGACCGATGGTTCCTTGCAGTACAGAACTTACTGAGTAAGTAACTTTTGAAAACTTTGCAAAATATTATACAATTATAAAATGAAATGTTTGGTCTTTAAAGCGTTGCTTTTGCGTAATTAAAACTTCTGTTAGTTCCTTCGATCTATTTCTTCAAGTACTGTTTCATTTTTCCTGATTGATTGATACGTACCAATCCATTCAATTACCATAATACCTTTATAACTATGAGTAGTACCTCTATAACTATGATTAATTATGATTTTTATGTTTTAATATTATTACTGACAATATTTGTTTTAAGTTTTGGCAAGGATGTAGAACTAAAATTATTGCCACCTGCCTTTAATTTCGCTGCTTTAAAAGCATATGTAATGTCAGCATTGAGCAGCGCAACCAAACATGCTGTGATCAATTGTCGAGACTTAATCGGCGGGAATTGTTTAAATCATTTTGAGTAAGTTTAGATGAATTAAAATTTGAGTATTTGGATTTCTTGTTAAAATTATAGAAAGTTATTTTAGCGTCAAAGTGAGCGAAAAATTTGGCAAGATCTTTTGTAACTGTTAGAGAGAGGATATTCATATAATAGTAGTACCTAATAATAATTTCATGTCTATTTTAAAATCACTGCAGACCGTTGTTCAAGTTATTCAATTCAATGTTAGTCATTGGCATGTTTGATGACGATGACCTGAAAAATGTGCTTAAATTGATTCATCCAGTAGCTTTTGATGAAAATTATGTACCAGGTTTGAGTTCAGATTCAAACAATTCGATTTAAATAAGTGTGTAAAGTCTACTGCCATAATCAGTAGCGGTCATTTTCTTCAATTTATCACTGTTGAATAATCACTTCATATTATTAGTAAGCGTTGAAAATTGCTTATCTTTTACATATGATTGCATACTTTTTGTCTATGAAATTTGTTGTTGAATAAAATAGTTAATAATTAATAAGAACGAGGCAAAAAAAATGGAATTTGGATGTGTAGATTTTGTTTATGACCATCAATTTTTTGCTTTGTTCAGGTTCTAGGCAAAAAGGTCTGACGGAAATTGAACTAGCTGAAGGAGTAAAGATTCAGCTTACAATTATTCTCGAAAATATTTGCGATATTCAACTGCGACATCGGGTCGAATCGCTTATCTTATTTGCTGCCAGATTTGTGGCTGATTTACAGCAAGATCAATGTTCAAGGTTCGATACTACCGGTATAGTAATAACATAAGTTAGTAAGATGAATTAGCTTTGAAATTTTGATTTAAAGATACATGGCAATCAAGCAAACGGATATGACTCCTGCCGAGGCGGCCAAACGTACAAAGGAATTTAGATGTCCACCACGTGAACAAGTATGAGTACATTACAAATAAGAAAAAAGTGAACATATCATTAAAAATAAATTTCTCAAAAATCATTTGACAGTTTTTCTAAATTTGCATTTTTTTTAAAAACATAATAATGATGGATTAGTCATTGGCGATAATAATTGCATGTGCTTTAACTTCTTGGATAGATGTTTCGTCTGTTGAAATGTAAAGCCGTTTCGGATGACAGCGTTGGCATAATTTTGGATGACGAAGTAGAAACCGATCAGTGTCCTATGAATGAGAACTTGCAGGAACAACTTAGGTTTGAGAATTTACAACAAAATTAGACCAAACTGAAAACTGCTTTGAATGCTTTATAGTTTCTTGTCAAGAAGGACTTGTTGGAAGAATATATTGTATTCAACTCTCAGGGAAAGATCTGAGTTATATGTAAAAAGGTCCTCTTAAATTTTGATGCTTATTTTTAATCGTATATGAATGATAATGGAGCTAAAGTTGTAAAAAATACTGCATTAAATTGAATTGCATTTATTTCGAGTCATCGACTAGGTACAGTTTTGTTTTAGGGAATTTTGTGCCCTATTAGTGCGTAAAATAGGCTGTGTTAAAAATGAAGAAGAAAATAATAAGCTAGCCGAGCTGATAATAATGGAAGAAAGCAGTTCTTGGGTAGACCAACTAGCACAACTAGTCATTCATGTTCCACCACCACCAATTAGTGACATCGATATTGTAAGCCAGAATGGAACTGATAATTTTAGGTTAAGTTAAAAACTATACTTCAATTCTTCTTATTATTACAGTTCATTTCTCAGAAAATTAAAACAGCTCTCTTATGATAAGAATCTCAAGTCATTTTTCAAATTATATTAGATCACCCGCCATTATTTGTTGTTTGAATAGAAAATTAATTTGAAATTTGGTAAATAATTTTTTGTTCAATGTAGACAGATGATATGCACAATGCTGAAAACTTGGGCTACATCAACAACTATTGAAAGTAACGATCTGATCCGCAAGATGTTCAGTCTTCTCTTGCGACAATACACCGGTGTTGCTGAAGTTAGCAATTATTCTTAATCTCATAAGAACATAGCCCTTCACTAAGCAGAGCTAAAATGTGCAAATCAATTAGTTTTTCAAAGATGATTCACCTAATTTTGTTTTGACAGTATTTACAGTCAAAAGTTCACTGACTCTTTTTGAGGGCGAAGCAGAAATACTTGTTGCAGATAATGACAGCACTGTCGCATACTTACGTGTTGCATGAACGTAACATTGAAGATGTGCAAGATTTCATTGAAAATCTTGTCAAAGTTCGGGAATTGCTCAATGTACAGTTTGAATATGCTGAGGAGACAGTACTGAAAAGAGGGCTATGGTCAGTCTTCGAATTCATTCTTAATTTCTGTCCCTGAATAGATTTAAAAGGCTAAGGCAAAGTGTCCAACATCCGAAAATGCATGTTTTTATTTGTCACTTAAACAATTCAATGCAGCAAATAATAGATTTATTTTTACGAATTTATATTAATTTAATTTCTTCAGGAAGTTAATGAATAATAAAATCTTCTTCCAACACCCTGACCTCATGCGTTTATTAACAGTTCATGAGGATGTAATGTCAATTATGATGAACATTTTAACGGCTCAACAAGGAGCTGCTGAACATGGAGAACATGCAGAACCTGTTGAAAGTACTGAAGATATTGCTAGCACAGAAGAATTAAAGGTCGTAAAACTCTCTCCAAAGTCAAGATCGTAAACATTTAGCATCTTTCTAAATTTTCCTTTTTATGACTTACTTTGTTTCCAATTCACCTAGTCGTAACACCAGTAAATGTTCAAAAATTTAGACTTTTCGGAATATACGGAAATTTTTTAAGGCAAGAATTGGAAAATATTGAGGATGCAAACTTAAAAACACTTATAACCTGATAATCTGATTTCATTTATTACAATGCTTACTAAAGTTGTATGCACTAAATTTTTAGGATGCATCCGAAATGGTTGTCGCATGTTCACGTTTTCTGTGTTACTTCTGTCGTACGTCGCGCTACAATCAAAAAGCAATGTTCGAGCATTTGTCATTTTTACTCGATAATGCGACAATGCTTCTAGCAAGGCCAAGTTTACGAGGCATGCATAATTCAGTTTTGAGGATTTTAACTATGGAAATAAATAATTCTTTGTGCCATTGTAGAAATTATATTATCTTTTATACGGATTGCACAGTTTCACAAAACCTGAAAGTATAGAGGCATAACTGTAATTTAATTTAGGGTCTGTACCACTTGATGTCGCGTACTCGAGTTTCATGGATAATAATGAGCTAGCTTTAGCACTGAAAGAAGAAGAACTTGATAAAGTGGCGGTGTACTTGAGTCGATGTGGACTGCAAGTAAGAAAATCATATTCCAGATTAATTCCGCAATTAAGTTTCATCCTATTAATGCTTGAAGTGGAAAATGTTGCTTTTGAAAAATTACAAAATATTAGTAAACTTTCTGCAGCCGAATTCTGAGCTGATCGCCAAGGGTTATCCAGATATCGGTTGGGATCCCGTTGAAGGTGAACGATATATTGACTTCCTTAGATTTTGTGTTTGGATCAATGGAGAAAGTGTAGAAGAAAATGCCAATTTGGTAATACGATTGTTAATCCGCCGACCGGAATGTCTAGGTGTTGCACTCAAAGGTGAAGGACAAGGATTGTTTTCTGCGTTCAAGGTAACTCGGTGAAAATAATAATTTGATCGAGAAAATTAAATGGTAATTAAATCTATGTGACAAAATTTTGAAATTGGGAGTGAGAACAAATGAGAGCTACTATAGATTTGCAGTAATTAATTATCAGATATTGTGTTTCTGATTTTATGAAACTCTTAAAATTGTTTTGCGGTAATTTAAAAATTTAAACTGAACAAAAGCATAGAAAGTGACAAAATTTAAGGAGGCGATTGCATTGTCGGAGGATATTCGAGCATTAGAAGAGAACGAAGATCGTGTCATTTTCCACAGCGGACTGCTAAGTGAACAACCGTAAATAATTCATATAATTTTTATTTTACTCTAGTAATTGTTTTTACTACTATTTGAGCATTATATCAGTGTAAAGTCTTTCCTCATTGCAGTATTTCTTTACTGAGAAAGTTTGCAGTAATTTTTAGACAGTAATAAGTGAAGGGCAGAGATCAAAATAGCAATAGCAATTAGACGTGTCTCAAAGAAATTCTTGATTTGTAGACATTATCCGAATAAGGAGGCAGAAGATGAAGACTACGTTGATCTCGGGGCAGCAACGCTCGATTTTTATTCTTCACTTGTCGACTTGCTTGCTAAATGTGCTCCAGATAAACTTAATATACAAGTAAGTTTTTTCAGGGAGTTTTTGAGCGAAAATATTATTTGATTTATTGTTTGATAAGTTAAACTAAGGGAATCTTTTTAGGCTGGAAAAGGAGATAGCTTGAGAGCTCGAGCTATATTGCGCTCGCTGATTTCCTTAGATGACTTAGGACAAATTCTAGCTCTACGATTCACAATTCCAAACTTGATCTCATCCACACCAGTTGATGGTTATATTTTTAAACTTTTCTCTGCATATTTTTCGAAAAAAACTACACAGTAATCACTTCTAAGCATTAATTCAAAGTAAAGATGGAAAACATTACTGTCGGCTAAAAATTTCAGTAGATAAAAGTATGCTAATTGTTTCAGTGACTATAAGACTATATGAATATTTACAAATCTTTGTCTAAACCATTGCTCCTTTATCAAGAGATGGACTTTTATTAATGAACTAACTTTTGTCATTCACTGAGTCCCGATAGTTGGATGATTCCTCTTGACGCTTTCATTAATTTCATTCCCACAAAATTAACTCATTACATTCATAAATTGCTATTCATGATATGTTGTTAGCACTAACACTCACCTTTCACCCTTCAAACATGTTTCGTGTAAAGATTAACAAATTCCAAGTTTTATGGATTGAAACTGTTTACTCTAAAAGCCTTTAATAGATGAATTTACCGAGCAAGGTCTTTCGTCAACAAAGCTGCCAGATGCAAGCATTGCATCAGTGTTAGAAGCACAAGTAAAAGCAAAAAAAGACACTGAGTCAGCTTCCTCCCACTCTGCTTCTCTTGGGAGGCCATCTAAAGAAAGCAAAAGTATTTCTCGACCACATTTGGTGCATCAGAATCAAGCAAGATGCTATGATGCTTCTGCAGCAAATGCAACTGCCACGTGGTCTGCAATAAAGCGCGATTCTTTGCTGAGTGCTCAAACTCTTCCATCCACCAAGGATTCTAAAATAGCTGTAGAAAAGACGGAAAAAGTCGTAGAAGTTCAACAAAACACTACCGCTTCCTATAAGAGCTCTCAAAATACAATCCTTTCACATCCAGAATCTTTTTCGTTATATTTGGCAGCATCTACACAAACTTGCATAGTGTCACCATCATCATCTGCTGGACGTAAATCCCCGCCAAGTGTGTATCAAACACCACTGAAAACTTTGCCTGGCAAAGTTTCATTTGAAGATGCGTTAGTAACGCAAGAAGAAAAGTCACGCAGTGAGTGCTATTATTCATTTATCTCCCTGATATCCACTTCAGCATTTATTTCACGTGAAAAATGATTAATTTTTACTTTAGAAAATGCTAACAAAAGACTTTGACTAGTAGCAAAAATTTGTTTTAAAAGTTTTAATTTGCTAGAAATGAAAATTTGCTCATTTCATTAAGCTAAAAACATTCAATTAGTACATAAAATTGAACAAATTACTAACTCTTTCATATTTGTTAACATTTTAGTAGCACATGCCGAGTACTTTTTAAATGACTGTGTATTTAAATGTGTGATGTGATTGATGTGTGGGCACTGTACTCAAACGTGAGCCCGTTTGAAATAATGCATGTAATTTATCCTTGACTTTGTCTTAACTTTCAAATATTTACCATCACTGAATTCAATTTAGCATTTAAAAATTGAGCTCTGATAAGGCATTAAAAAAAAGAAAAGTGCATGTAGATATTATCGAAGAGTAATTGTGTTTTACTTGAATTCAGTGCTTTATTACAGATGCCGGACCATTACCAGGTCTTCTACCAAGTCATAAACAATCAGTGCTTCTATTTCTGGATCGAGTTTATGGTATTGATTCCCAGGAAATGCTATTTCAATTCTTGGAGAAAAGTTTTCTGCCTGATCTTCGTGCTGCTACTATGATGGATTCGGTTGGGCAATTTTTATTTCAAAAAATACACAAACAATTGTTCCAATTTTTTCTTCTAGTCCTAATTTTACTGAAAAGTATACAGCACTGAGATATCAGTAGTAGTTGTTATATTGAAAAAAAGAACGAAATCTGTATGCTACCTGCTTTAGGAGAGGATACCAAGTCTGATCTACTTAAATTTTTATATCTCAGTAATAGTAAATGAAACAATGAAAATTATCAATGATTAAGCCACGTGCTTTGGAAAGTGATACAGCACTGGCGTTGAATCGTTACTTATGTAACGCTGTTCTTCCACTCCTCACCAGTCATTCGTATTACTTCTCAGATGCTGAACATCACAGTGCTCTTCTTGATGCTACATTACACACAGTTAGTCAACTTTGTTCTTCAAACTTTTAGATTCATTCAAAGTGCTTTGAAACTTGTAACATAGCAATTCCATCATTTGCTGACTTTGAATTTCTATGTAATATACTTGAAACAGAATTAAAATCACTATTTACAGTATAATTATTGAATTCGATGCATCAGATTTATAATCTAAATGAAGCTAATCGGAACATTTTTAAAAGTCTTGTAACCGGAAAAATGTTTAACAGATTAGATTTATTTAAACAGCTTCGTAATTTGAGGTATATCGTATGAATCATTTACGATCGCTGACTAAGAATCAACGTGACGCCGTATCAGACTTTTTAGTCGCGATCACTCGCGAAATCCCTCCTGTGATGATGATTAAATTGATGCGAAAAGTGATCAATGATATTCAAGAGATGACGGAAAATGTTTTAGTGCCATTGAGAGTATGTAATAATATAAGACAAAAATTATAGAAAAAAAAAGATATTCTGAAAATGAAGAATACTTTTATTACAAACATTTGAATTATCAATCATTTTCATTAATTAATTTTCAGATTTTAACGCTTCATTACGAACGCTGCACAAAATATTACGGTTCAGGAAATATGTATGGCATGGCTTCAGAAACAGAGAAAAGATTGTCTATGCTGCTTTTTTACTCAATTTTTGACTCATTAGGAAGCAAGCCGTATGATCCAGAATTGTTCGGCAGTGCTCTTCCATGCCTGACTGCTATTGGTACCTTCAACTCTGATAACTGATAATTTAAATTGCTGATCAAGGAAAGAGCATGCTAAAAACTTAGTGTCCTCTTTCCAGCGTATGCTGTGACAATATTTCATTTCACTGTGTTTAATCATTTAATATGCTACGAAGCATTCAAAATATGGATCTAAATGTTTAAAAGAAGGAAGGTTTTAGGCTCGGCTTTATCACCAGATTACACGTTGACGAAAGCGAGTGATGACATGGATAAAACCCAGAAAGCAAACGATCGCGGGGTTTGGAGTCCGGAACCTGTAGATGTGGGCAAGGTTCGCTTGAGCGATGATCTAAAATCAGTGATTTCAAAATTTGCGGAGCATTTTCATAACTCGTGGGCTAGCAGAAAGGTAGCCAAATTCATTTTATAAACTGAAGGAAAAAACTGTTCTTGAAAAGCTAATAATAAATTTGAGCATTTCGCTCAAATAAGTAATCTTGCAAAGTTGTGATTTTTTTCGTTGCTTTTTTTATGATGTAATTAAACTATTTTATTTTGTAATGTTTTTAGTTGTATATATATTTAATGTAATAATGTCCTTTTCCAAAATTAATCCACAGAAATTGAAATAATATTTCTATTAATAGAAGCGTAATTGAGATCAATTTTATTGTCTTTAGCTTGACAAAGGCTGGACTTTTGGTGAATTGTATTCCCGTCAAAGCCAAACGCATCCGAGACTGAAGCCCTTTGCATTACTGCTTGACTTCGTAGGTTTCGTTTGGATAAAAATGATGAAGAATAGAGGCAAACGTTTGATGCATAAGAATAATAAAAGTTATGAATAAATATAGCAATTAATGTTGGTGAAGGTCAGATCCTTGTGAATAATTTATTTTAGGAGAAGAATTTTTATCAAGAACGTTGCGCAGAATGTGTGCGTGCTCTACTCGCTTGGAATTATTCGATCGAGTTGACAGATTACGATGCAGCCGATAAAGCAGCTCAAAACAGTAGCTCATTATCCACTTCCAGTGAGTTTTATAAACCAAAAATACTGGAGAACTTTTCAATTATTTGTAAAACCGAGGACTAGCTTACAAAATCATAATTGTCACATCTGGTAAACTAAATCTTTAGTAATCATACAGATTGATTTTTCAGAACAAAAAATGACTTTATTTATGTTGAATTTAGTTTGCAAACTAAAGATTGGGGTATATTATCAGTGAAGCAAATACTGCAAGTGATTAACTGTAAGAGTTTGAAGAATGATAACAAGGCAATTTGCAGTGGAGAACTTCAATCCTAAAGCAGTGGATTTATCAAATATGACTTTGGAAAAAGATATGATGGGCATTGCTGAGAAAATGGCTGAACAGTCGCATAACATTTGGGCAAGAAAGGTTGCTAAACATAAGCACAAACTAAATTGAAATTCTACGTGCTGCAGAAATTGTCAGATTATTACACGGGCTGCAAGAATTTTCCGATTATTTTTGCACATAAAATTCACGAGTTAATCAATGAAATAAAATCAGTGCAATATTTTTAAAAACATGGTACTTTGATAATAATTGTTGTATATTTGCAGATGCTCGCCGATCTAAGTAGAGGAGGAACATTGCCACCACAGCTGGTGCCTTGGGATTTACTGACTGATTTTGAACGACGAAAAGATCGTTTTCGTGCAGCCGAAATACTGAAATTTTTCCAGTACCATGGATATCGTATTTGGAGGTTTCATTCATGGCTTTTCAAAAAGTTTAATTCTAGCAAAATAAACTATGGACAATAATTTTTTTATTCTTGCAGTAGGAGTTGAAATATGAATTAATAACATAAGTGCCATAGGCTTTTATTTGAAAGTTAATATTAATATTTTTTACAGTCCTCGTAAGATAGAACCATCATCTGAACGTATAAAAACGGAAAGTGAACGTGGCTCGGTGGAGAAACGATTTGCATACAATTTGTTGGAGAAGCTAATTCAATATCTGGAGCAAGCATCAACGAAAATGAAGACAATCAAGCCAAGTCAAGAATTGACTCGTCGCAACAGTTTCAAGAAAGAAGGCCAAGATGTGAAATTCTTCGAAAAGGTTTTATTCGTTCACGTTTTTTCTGCAGTCTCATTTACATATTTACCAGTCTATTGCCCATTACAGGTAGTATTACCGTTAATGCATACTTACTTCAATGCTCACAAAAACTACTTCTTGGCCAGCAGTAGTATTGTGCAGACTGGAGCCGCATCTGATAAAGAAAAAGAAATGGTTACGAAGTAAACTTCTTGACATTTGAACTTACATCATATGCACTGACCGTTACATTTCTGTTCTTGTATTCAAAATTCTTTTTTCTTAAATTTATGAATTGCTTTTCACAAAGACAAATTTACTTTAATATGCATAATTAAAGTAATGTACCAGTGTGCATAGTTTTTCTCTTTTCCGAGAATAAGTTTATTAAATTTATTAGATAGATCTGAATTTTACTTTTTGGTAAAATATTTATTCTTTGCAAATTACAGTTTATTCTGTCGTTTGGCATCGCTACTTCGAATTAAAAACCATGCATTCGGCAGCGTTGCAAAAATAACAGTGCGCTGCTTGCAAGGACTCACTCAAGCACTCGACCTGAGGTATTTTCCACGCGTTAACACCATTACTTTAAAAAAATATGCTTTAGAACGTACCAAATTTTATAAAATTTATTTGCAGAACATTGGTGAAAATGAATTCAGATATTGTACGTACTGGTTTGTTGACATTTTTCAACAACTGTGCTGATGACTTGTATTTCGGTGTTAAAGAACTGCAAAATGGCGGACAATATTCACTGCTAAGAGGTCAAAATTTGACATCTTGGTGCTCTTTGGAATTCGCGAATCAGATGATCATTCCTGTTTTGACCACAATGTTTGCACATTTGGCGCAAAATCATTTTGGCTGTGACTTGCTATGTTAGTCACTTTATTTCCTTTTTCGCAAAATCTACATGCGAAATTAATGCAATAACCAAATATGAAAAAGTTACTTGCCAAAAATGTATGAAATATGACGAAAGTACTGTCATACAGCAGGATTTTCCCTATAAGTTCTTATCACAAATAAGGTTCACGCAATAAAAAGACAACAAAAATAGGCAAAGTGAATATTTTTCACTTTCGCCTTGTTTGGTTCGATGAAACCATAAATATTCCTATATGTCTGTATTATGGAAAATGCTATTGCAGTAGATGAAATTCAAGCGGCATGCTATAAGATTCTTGATAGCGCTTATCTCTTGAACAGTTTGGCCGCAACGACATCTCAGCGAAAGTCCATCGCCTTTGAAATGGAAAAGTATGAGCACCATCAACCTCCTAAAATCACTAAAAATTCTCAAAAAGATAATATTTAAACTGAAAACATGGCAAAAGTATTGTAAGCTTGAAAAATATATCAGTTTTTGATGTGCGAAAATTCTACAATCCGACTTGTGTCTTATTTACAAAATTATGAATTGCTAAGGATGCCAGTTATTGCAGACATCGTCCAGCTCTTGGTCATTGCCTTGCGGCATTTGCTGGTTGCTTTCCAGTAGCCTTTTTGGAAGCTGAATTTAATAAAAATAACAAATATTCAGTACTTGCCAAGTCTCAAGATCAGTCCGTACAAGTACAAGGTCTACCCATTCAAAAAAAAACTTACAAATTTGATTATTAGTGGAAATGTTACGAATAAACCGTAAACATTTTCGAAACCATTTATCAGAAATTTTCATTTTGCACAGTGTTAAAAATATAGTTCTTCATCGCGATAAATATAGTTCTTCAAGTGTCAGCTTAAATTTTACAGAAATGCTGCAAAACTTATCTGCTCATATTCCGCAACTGGAAAAATTACTGAGTGACCTAGAGCAAGTAGGTCAGTCTGGTGCTAGTTATCGCGATCAACCAGCCACGTATGACGTTGATTTACCACTTATTTGTTCTTATCTAACATACTGGTGGCAATATGGGCCAGACAGCAGTAACCGATCTTCGTAAGTTATTGTAGAGATTTCAAAATTTTGCATATCAACAAGATTTTATGGTTACTTATTATGCATATTTTGCTGAAATTCAAAGCATTTTCGGTATATTTTGATGATGTTTTAGCCTCTAATAAAGAAAACTGTTTTTAATAACTTTTATTTTAGCTTAAACTTAAAGTATGTTTTGAAGGACATGAGCTGGTTAAGCACTATTTGAAACAGAACTTTATTAATAAATATCCATCGTTTAAATCTAAAATATTTCATAAAATTTATGAGCACATTCAAGTTTTGATTTAAATTCTCATTGATAGTGATGTTGCAAAGAATTAAACTAGGTGATATTCGGTTTCAGAGTGCCAGTGACAAATGTCTGC
>UYYF01004379.1:0-17835 GCA_900618365.1 Thelazia callipaeda
TATATATATATATACTTATTATTTTAAAGATCATTATTCTTCGCTGGCGTGTGGTACCATTCATTTCATTATTTGCATTAATATAATTATAATATGTATTACTACTTTAATTCGTGGAATTTATGTAGTCAAAATCACTTCAAATTTTCAAAGTGAACACAGTATAAGAGGTTTCAAATGCAATTCGTATGTGCATATCAAATATGGATGTTCAGATTAGCTGAAAAGGATCCTTATCAATTATACAAGAGATTGAAATGTATTGGGCTTCATTACGTAATGACCTACAAAGTGGATAATCTATGGCAGAAATTGGTCCCTCCTCAAGTTGTACCTGATCTAATCCAGGTTTTGTAGGTTGTTAAATAGTGTTTTAATTTTGTAATGGAAAATTTTGATCTCAACCATACAAATAGGTTCGTTACTACTATGTTGCAGCTTCTTGAAACCGGTGCCAGCATGAAGCAAATGGAACTTGAGCCAGTCAAACTTTTCATCAAGACATCACTTGATCGCTTTAATTGTCAACAAGAGACTGCGAAGAACATGTCTTCACTTTTAGCTGTCGTTGTAAGTGATTATTTCTAATGTTGTAATAGAGCACATGACTGAATCAAATCATTCATTTTACTTTCGGAATTTGAACTTTAGTATTGAAAAAGTTATTTAAAAAAAAGGTTTACTTTTCAATAATTATTTTTTGTTTTATATTTAGGACAGGGAATATTTTTCACAATTCGGCATTAATTGGAAAGTTGTAAACAATCATATTTTCGATCGAGTCATCTATCAGGATGACATGTTGTTGAATTATCCACCCAGCATGGAGAGTACTTTCAAGTAAGTTCAATAGTCAGAAATTCATTGTTAATACTTCAACTGGATTCGTTTAACTTTTTTCTTTAAGCGTTGTTTATTTGCCTTGAAGCTTTTAAAATAATCGGAACTTTATCTTTAAAATGCCTTTTTTGAATATACTGCTCATTTATCCCTTCATGCTTTTATTTTATTATTTTATATGAAACCTTTTTTTAGAATTTAGTATAAAAGTTCAAGTTACTGTATGTTCCAAATGTATCATTATCACAAATTTGACATAAATGCTATATTACTATAATGGATGAATACAGATTCGAAGAAAGTATCTTCTTAATTTTTCTTCTAAATGGGGTTTTTGTCTTTCCAAAAATAGCATTGGCCGCATTGGCAGTGCTTATCGGTTTGAAAGTGACTGAAGCATGAAGTCGGGTTCGGAATTATCTGGTTGTTGAGATTACTTTAATGAGTGGTTCAAAAAGAGATTTTATAAATGTAAGTACACTTCTGTAATTTCGAGAAGAGTATTAATTTGTTCATCTCTAATTCAAGACTGTTGGCATACTCATAGTTTAGGATACTGGAGTACGTGCTTTTGTAAAATAGTGTTCTCCAGTAAAATTTGTCTTCATTGTTCGCCATTCATAACTACTTTATTTGCTGGAATGTTATATTTATTCTGTTTATGTTTATGTATCTTACTACCAATTTTAAAATGTACATGATTTAAATTAGTGATGTAGAGTTTCCAATATTTATAGATTTCATTGTCCTTCTGCTCAAGATCAATTGAAAGTTTTTGACAGATGTGAGCTGATAGTTGATGCAAATGAAGACAAAGAAAAGCTTAAACGAAGAATTTGTGCTGAAGATTCTCTTATGGACATTCCTCAGGATGTGCTTGAACTTGCGCAAAGTTTTCGTGTTTTTCATAAACTAATGGTCACAAGCAGAGAAATACTCAGGAAGGCCAGTTCGAATACAGCACTATATATGGAGCAACAAAAAGTCAGTAGTCTTGTAAGTTCTTTACATTTTAAAAGTCATAAAATGTTGCTATAAAAATTGTTATTGAACCCCTTGGCTCAGCAAAATGGAATTTTTAAAATTTGAAATGATTATTTAAAGAAGAGTTGGAATTCTTTAAGAACCGAGGAAAAATGTTCCATAATTGCTATTTCCGAAGTGGACAGTATTATCGATGGTGTTCAGATTTAACTGATTTATTGAATAAAGAGCGGTTAGTTGCTATTTTACTTTTATGAATTAATGTAAAATGTAGACATTTTCTAAAGTTTTCATCTTACTTCTTATTACTTTTTTAGTGGTAGCATAGATTCTGGAATTGATAAACTCAGCACACCAAGGCGTTTTCACGAACTCATTGATGAAATATCTGCAAATTCTAATTCTGTAGGTCAGCTACAAACTCTTAATCAAGAATCAAACATTGAAGTATGGAACTTTCGTGTGGCGGCGCTGTCATTTTATTTTTCCAAAATTAAATGACGTGCAACTTTTGACAGCTGTGTACTTATAATGGTAGTATCTTTGGTTTAGTTAAATTTTAATTAAACTTTTCTTTGCTGAAATGATGTACAAAAAAGTTTCTTAGATGAGAATGCCGATTTATTATCTTGCATGCTGTGCAGCGATTGCTTCTTACGACATTGTTCTTGCGATGAGTGCCAAACTGCACATGTTATTTCTTCCGATTCCCTTATTGGTAGAGTAAATATGGATGACTTGATGAGGGTTTGATTTACAAATATTCTAATATTTTTGTTTTTGAA
The DNA here is from genome assembly GCA_900618365.1 of Thelazia callipaeda. Taxonomy (NCBI): domain Eukaryota; kingdom Metazoa; phylum Nematoda; class Chromadorea; order Rhabditida; family Thelaziidae; genus Thelazia; species Thelazia callipaeda. The sequence goes on from UYYF01004379.1 coordinate 2,610, forward strand.
ATTCGTTTTCACTTTCCTGATAATCATCCAGTAAATCAAATCTATTTTTCTGACCAGTAATTTTTTAGCCATTCACCAGTCATTCTGATAGAAGTGATGATAGAAATTTGGTTTGGGAAAAATTGGGATGGAAGCTTCTTCTGTCAAGTACTGAGCAATATTCTAGACGTAGCTTACGGTTTCAAACTGCTAGAAAACTATTCACTATGCCTGATCGTCTCAAAGTAATGACTTGTATTCTATTCATGAATTTTATTCATTCATTCTGAAATACTGCAATTTGAAATGCCATCACGGAGTTCTTTTTTTTTGACATGAATAATGTAATTATTCTGTAATTAGTGCCGTACAGTTACAAAAACTTAATTTCTTTTAAACTCAAGTTGTTATTTCGAGAAAAAATGTTTGGATAAAAATCAGGAACTTCTGTCTAAAAATCCAAACAGTTATTTTTTATTTTTTTTTCGATTTAACTGAGAAGTACTATTTATTTACCTTTGTAATGTTTAGAAAAAGAAAACAGTGTGTGATGAATGGCAGACTCCGTATGCTGGGTCGCATGACAACGATTCTTCCAGCTACTGCTTTCGTGAAAAAGAAGGCTGTAATTTATTTAGTAACGTGAAAGGTATGAAGTATGAATTCAAAAATGAATTTTTTTTTGCATAATTTTGCAAATTCATTGATTGAAGAAAAGAGTGACATTTTTCGAAGTTTTTGTGAAAAGTGTAGAAATTATTTTGTACTTTTTAGATGAATACACAGAGCATCAAACAAGCAACACCAATGTGTCTTTTTTTCGTTCATCATATAATGGGATTGAGAACAATATTAAAAACATATCAAAATTAAAAAATGAACTGAAGTCAGTTTTTGTAGATTGATTTCACTTTCTTTTAGTTTATTTATTTATTTTTACCTAGATTATCGTAGTTTTCATGCGTCACTAATATTTTTTAAGGATAAGATTACTGTCCAGATGTGAATTTGAAGATAACAGTAAAGCAAGGACTTCTTCAAGTATGTTTTCAAACCAATTATTCTATCATTTGCTTTTAAACGTCAGTAAATTTTTTTTTACATTGAATATCAAATATTTTTGGTTCAACTGATAGCTTTGAAAGAGACGTGGCCAATGATGAGTACAAAAGGAATAATTTACTCGGGACAAAGGAAGCAGATATCATTTCAGAAGGAAAAATTGTAAGCTTTTTTGCCTTTGCTTCTATGATATATTTAAACATTAGCGGAGCAAGAAAAAAGGAAAATAAGATGATCATTTTGTTCATTTGTTTGTTTTTTACGTTTTTTATTGTTTTGAACATCAAGAAGCTCAAAATGAAGAAAGTTTCGAGAGGTGATCAAATCAAAGCTGTTTACAAAGCATTCTCGACATCATTTACTAAAAAAATTGAATGGTTAGTTTGCTTTTATTTTCAATTCTCGAAGAGTAAACAAAACAAAATGATGACAGTACAATCCAATAAATATTTTTTTTCCTTCTAATTTTAAATCACTAATTACTTGGGTGATAAGAGATATGAAGAGTATTGAAATTAATATTTCTCCAATCATACATGTGTATCATACGTATGTTTTTTAGTGCGCACAGTTGCAATGTTCTGCAGTCACAAAAACCGCTGTTCAAGCAGTTAAGCAACAGTTATTCAACTGATCTGGCAAAGGAATATAACTGTAAAAGTTTCAACTTTACTTTTGTATACATGCACGAAGACTCATGAAATACAGTCAAAAACCTACTGAAGTGTTCGTCTATTTAAAATTTTGGTGTTAGTCACAGCGATATCTAAGTTTAAAATCGAATTTGGATTTTTAGTAAAAAGGTCAGTGTTTGAACCTTTTGGATACACAACAATGAAAGAACTTCTAAAGACGCGTAAAGTTGGTTGTACACTCCTAATGTCACAACTAAGCCAAAAGAGTAAATCTCTGTCTGATGGAATTGATTCAGTCAGTCAAGGTAGTTAACGCTGAAATCGCTACCATCTAAAACACTGGCGAAGATGGTCTCATCATTTTATGATTCTTGTGTTCCTTCAGAAAATAGTGTATTGAATGCAGTTTCTTTATCGGGTTCATTTCTATATTCATTCGCTTATACAACAAAATTATTTGCTAAACTCATTTACTTATCGTTGTTAAAGAATTGAATCAAGAGAGGGCACTCGACATGAACACAAGCGCTCAAGAACAAGCTTCATCAAATTTAAATACAGATAAAAATAAGGTAATGATATTTTCCAGCAATTTTTCCTTCCACTGCCCAAAATTTTCCTTTTTTCAGTGATTGAATATAAATTTGATAATTAAAACGGAAGTTCTAGAAAAAGGTAGTCAAAAATTATGCACATTTTCGTACGAGTAATTGGTGGAAATGTGTTTCAGTGATTAAAAAACGAATACAAAACAGAGTTCGCTCTCATCTTTAATAATACTAATTTGCAAAACGTCAAGTTAGGCGTACTTTAGAATCGAGTTCGTGATGGCATAGGAAGATGTTTGTCTAAAGAAGATAAAGCAGATGGTCTTAAGGAAATGACGAGTGTTACAGTTATTGCTGCATTTGAAAGGTGAGTGAGTGGTAGGAAAAAAATAAGATCATAGAAGGAATCCTCTTTCACATACTGGCTGCTTCAGAGATCTTCACCCAGTGTCCAGTAATTTTGTATATTCTTAGTGATTTCATTGAGTAAAGTAGTCAATTAGAATATTTCATTATTTGCAGGAAACTTGATCGTGCACATTAGCATAAGCTCTGAGCGATCAGCATGAAATATGCAAAAATCTGACTTTGATTTCATTGATCTCAGTGTTGTTGGAACGCATATGCATATAGGGGGATGGCTATTTCGCGGAATTTCCTCGTCCGTGACATATTTTTTTGCAAACAGCAATACCCTTTTCCACTACGTGTGTGCATCTTGTTTTTCTTAGGCCAGGTCGCGTTCTCTTTTCAGTCACTCGTGAAATGTAGTGACAGACTCAGTTGTAGTGTTAAGACTGGTACTAATCGGTCGTGTAAGCATGTTAAATAGAGTGCAATTGCTGAAGTAATCAAATCGTTTTGCTTGAATTGGGATAGTTGCACCAGAGTATCTTGTGTAGGTCGTGTTTAGTTGTAATGACAAGTTGATGAGTGAGTACAGAAGGAAGGAGTTAGTTGGATTTTCTGAAATATCTTGCGGATTTCATTATTCCAAAGAATTAGATTTGCCCGTTGGTGATAATCTCTGTTCATGACTAGTAGTTTTCATCGGAGAAAATCGTCAACAGTATGGACAATACTTTGTGTGGTGATTGTGACCTCAAAGAAGACTCACTGTTTTTATTCAATTCGATTTTCAAGTTTTGCTTATCTTTCGATCATTTATAGTGCACATTGATACTTCAGTGACATTTCGATGGAGGGATCATCTAATCTTGATTCAACTTTGCAAACTTCCGAGCTCGAAGTAGAACTTGATCGTGAAATTGCAAGCTTATTAGAAAATAGTCAGTACTTAAAGTAACTTGCCACTTCATTTGTGAGTAATTTAGTTGTTCTAACACTTATTGATGTAACTGCATCCTTTTAAGAAAATATTGGTTCTTTTTTTGCGGATTCGTTATTAACGAACTAAAGATGGCTACTTTTCTTGCAGGTGATGAGTGCAAGGAAACAATTTTAGAAAATGCCAAAGATTGTTTAGCAAAAACCCTGTATCAGCATCATCTAGCTGCTGAATTGGCGAAACTGTTGTCTAATGAAACATTACTTCCAAAATGTAGTAAAATGTTCAGCAATGAAAAGGTTTTTTGTTAATAATTTGTTTAGTCGTTAGGAAATGGTGGTGGTTCAAAGTTTAGCATTTTATCCCGTGAGTTTTTCAGAAACTATTCACACCAGAAATGCTTTCTAAATTGACCAATGACCTCACTGAACCGTCTGGTCCGGCGTCTTCCCATAACGCAGACCCTCAGGAGTCTGATCTTAGTGGTATTTCTGATCAAATACAGGAATTGCACAAAGAGGGGGAACTCAAGAAGCTCCTTCAACAAGCTCTGGAATTGAAACGTAGTAAGATCTATTTTCTGTCATATTAATTCAGTAGGCGCAGTTCTTATGCAAAAATTCTTTCTAATTCAAGAGCTGGAATTTTTTTTGCATGGAAAATAAAACTTCATTAGCAAACTTGTAGTTGTCGCTATTATTTTAAGAACAAAATGCAGCTGCCTCGTTGAATAAGGTGGATGATGTTGATGATGTGAACTTAAGTGAACAAGAAATAAGAATTTTGGAGGAAGAATTGTTTGCGCCTCACTCAGATGATGATTTTGTTGATAGTGGAGAGGTAAATGTTATCAAAATTCCTAAAATTTTTGGAGTCGTATATACCTAACTTAAACTTTTTGACTAATAGTGTTCTTCAAATATTTGATTAAAAGTTTTAGTCCCAATGAATTATTTTAGGAATCTCAAGAAGAATATATCGAACTTGATGCTTCTGAAGAACTTCACTATTATCATCATCATCATCATCATCATCATCATCACCACTTTTGTGAACATAGGGTGACTGTCTTCGTCATTGTAGTAATGTTGATATTTCAATGCTCATGTGATTGGAGTATACATGAATTAACGAGTAAATAATTACCGCAGCGTGAAGCAGTTTTTTTAATTGTCAAATTTTTTCATTTTCATCTTTTTTAGTCGGTAAAGAAAAGAGGTCGAGTTCGGCGGCATGGCCCCCGTATTTGTTGTTATTGTAAAGCATTGGGACGTCTTACAGATGCTAACATAGCAAGTCGTGCACAAATGAGGGAAAGATTGCTTGTAAAATTAAGAGATCGAAATACACAAAAGGTTGTTTTACCAAACTGACGTCTAAGGAATTAAAAAATAGATCATAAATGAGGAAGGGCAGCCTTTATCGTACGTTTATGATCATTGTATTTTTGTATTCGGAAGAATTCATAGATTGTTATCGATTTTTCAAGTTACATGATATTGTAGAACTGTGACAAGGATCTGAAAAAACAGTCAGAAAAAGTAATCGACGAGCAAGAAAAATCGCATTATACTCTTTCCGATGCAGAAATAGAAGAAATTTTGAAGTACATAAACGCAGCAAAACCTGCAAGGGATCGAAGCACGTCAAATGGAGCTGCTAAACGTGCTCGAAATAAACAACGAAAGCGAGTAAGACTTATTTTACATTTATCTGTGTTTTATTATTGCATAATTCATGTATAGAGAACAGTATCAGAAAGCAATGTTATCCTACAATTAAGATTTTTGATTTCAAGTAATGAAGTATCATTTTTGAATGATGCTTACGTAAAGGATCACTTTGAAGATTTTCCATCATAAATTAAATTGACTCAAACTTTCTTTCTTCAGTGACAAAAATAGTAACATACAATTTTAAGTCCGCATTTCTCATTAATTTTAAAAATTTGCCTTTTGATCAGAATTACTTTTCAGATGTATTAACTTTCATTCATTACAAAGATTCTTAATCTCATTTGAAGCATTTTCGTTGCGCTCATTCTGAAGCGCATTTTTCTTACGTATTCAGATTTTGAAATAATGTTCATATTTTAAGAAAGAAAAAAAGAAGCAGAGGAAAGAGGTAAGAGAAGAGGAAAAAAAAATTGCAGAGGTTGAAGATTTACAGAAACAGAAAAACCAGCAGGCAAAGCAAAAAGAAATAAAGGAGCAAAAGCAGATAAAAGCTAAAGAAGGAAAAAGTAAACAGGTGGGCTGATTTTTAAAGGTACATGATTCAATGCATAACTAACCAAAGATAACTTTTTTGAATGCTTAATTTATTCTCAGTTTCTTTTTAGAAATTGAAGTAGCATCATTAGTACATGCCAATCTTCTGTCATGTAGTATTACTTTACTTATTTTGAAATAGTTTCTCATATGATAGAAGTTTTTTTTTTTTTTAAGTACACATAATTGTAGAGCCGAAAGAAAGGAAAAAAACACAAAGATGTTTGTGACTGGGAAAAAAAGGACGGATCAAAAATGCTTAGAAATCAAGAAATTGGGGAGTCGAAAAAAATAGTCTTGAGTTCTTCTGAATATCTGAAAAATACAAAATGTAACACAAATTGTGAAGGATCAAAATCAGAGGAAGGGGATAGTATGTCTGGGATTAAGAAGGCAGCATCAGAAAATAGTGAAGTAACGAAAGAGGAAAAGGATTTTGCAGTGTCACCAAATAACGTAAAAAAGCCAGTTGTTCTTTTCGCAGACAGCGAACGATCAAACGCAGCAGTTGCGGAACAAAAATTTGGGAATGCAAGTACTGTTACTACGGTAAAACCAAAGAAGTCGAGTTCTGTTTTTGTCCCTGGAAATGAGCAAGTGCCTGACTTAATGAATCAAGAAGGAAATTTTCGAATGGAAAAAATGGAACGTCCAGGTGCTCGTGTTGAATGGGATGTTCGAAATTCTAGTCCGTATGTTTTGGAAAAAGTTAAGCATCTAGATATTGCTAAGCAGAAAAAGGAATCAAATGCGCGCATCATTCGAAATACAGGAAGATCAAGCACCATCTATGTGCGAAATGCTAAACGCAAAAATCAGCCTAACAGTTCAGTTGAGCAAAGTGTTGAACATATAGATGATGTCAGTACGAAGGAAGTACGTATGAATGAACTTGTCGCACAAGATGAAAAGCAAGTTAAAGGTTCTTTCGTGCAGGAAACTGATGAAACGAATATGAAGACGGAGGAACGGATTAATCCTGGTGTGAAAAAGGTTGAATTAGATTTGTCTGCCACGAAGCCGACCTCATCACTTGCAACAAGTGTAAAGGAATTGTCTTTTATTCCAGCAAATGAAATCGAAGAAACGCCAAAATCGGTTATTACCACAATGAGTACTGTAGCACCTGTGTTAAATACAGATATTGATGTAAATCTGAAATCTGAGTTGGAAGCAGTCAAGCAAGAAAGGAAAAATACATTGACAGTCTGTGAGTCTTCTGTTACGCAGGCTGGGATTCACGGAAATCAGGGGTCAATAGTTGATAGTCATGTGCGGTCCTCAAATCAGGATTCTAGTGTCCATGCCAAAGATATGACAACACAAAACTTCAAAGCTCTGCCAAAGTCAAATTCCACACCTCGATTTCCACGCCTCATCTCAAGGCCAGAATTAACCCCTAGAATGGCACAATTTGAACCTGTGAGTTTTGTAGATATACCGCAAGTATGGCCTGATGGAGTTATTGCTCCGAATTTGCCACCACGTCTTCCTGCTATTTTTGCAGTACATCCATATTCAAAACGGAAATCTACACAGTTTTCACTCTCGAGTCCTGCAGGCTCTAGAATACACCATGATGGATTTGATCAGTGCGCTCCATCTAGAAGACAGCCTCGGATTTTTTTCACTGGTCCATTTAAGCAGCGCCAGGAGCTGTCCTCAAACCCAAAATTTTGTAGACCACGAGTGGGTACCAGTTTATTACAAGACCCAGTCTTACGACCTATGCGATCTCCTGCTGTAGTAGATCCAGGAGTACGTCAAATAGGAGTGAATGAACCGATTCTCGCACCTAGTCTATATGCAGTCCCTCCAGCTGTTAGTGTGCCATGCTCTGATATGTTTCAGAAGTGTAGACCGATTGCTCCTCATCCTGTCCTTGATAGTACAGCTACTGATCCTCCTGTTCGAGTTTTAAATAAATTACGGTCACATGTGCCAGATTTGTCAGCTCTTTCATCACGCTCACCCACATCATCTTTTCGCGTACCACCTAACAACCGTTCTATCCGTTACCCACGCAATCGTGGTTCGTTATCGAGCGGCGTTGGAACTACGGGAGCTCGGCCCATTTTGGGTTCACCGTTACCAAAAAAAATTGCGGCACAGTTTCCAACGGAATTTTCCAATACACCTATGTCAAGCGAGATTACCACTAAACCAATTCAAAAGGATTTTTGTCGTGCACCGTTATTAAGCGAATCGTTCAGTACATCAAATCAGAATGATTCTTCCTGGTTATCTCGTCCGCGCAATTTATTTGGTGGTGATATAAATAAGGACTCGTTTGATACCCCATTATCCGAAGGAACTTTCAGTACTACTCAAATTCAGCAGCATTCGATAAATTCTCCATTACCGAAAAAGATTCAAAGTAATCATGCTAAAAGAGATTTCTCAAACGTACCAATACCTAATGGGCCGTTTAATACGAACATTCAGCGAGATATATCAAATTCACCAGTGTTGAAAAAAGTCTTTGATGGACCAGTAGTTCAAAATAATTTCTTTTGCTCGCCATTATCGCAAGATTCACTTAAAACGCAGATCTCAGGGGTTTCCTACAACAACTCAGGACAGTATGACTTATTTAATATGCCTGTGAAAGATGTAATTAATGCAATGGTACCAAATGGATCATTCAGCTCTCAGACTCACCGAGAGTTGTTGAATGCACCAGTACAACAAGAACTGGTTGATACACTTAACCAAAAGAATTCTACTACCATGTCAGTACCGAAAGTGGCTTTCAGTACTCAACTCCAGAAACCTGTCGCACATGGAAAAGAACTGAAAAAACTGCATCCTTCAGAGCAACAGAGATTACCGGAAGGGGCTTCCAGTACCCAACTCCAGAAACCTGTCGCACATGGAAAAGAACTGAAGAAACTGCATCCATCAGAGCAGCAGAGATCACTGCCGAAAGAGTCATTCGATACAAAGGAAATAAAAATTCATGAAAATTGTTTCGATGTTCCGATGCATTCCTTTTATACATCATTACCAAAGGATCAGTTTACTTCTATATCGAAAGATTTGTCCAAAACATCGAATCAAACACATTTCGCAAACACTGCCGATAATGATCATCTTCATAGAAATCTCAATTCCAACAGTAATATAGCAATTTACCCTGCTCCTAGCATCGCGGTGCATAGTAATTTCACGCATCAGAATCTTTCTTATCCCCAGTATCAGTTTTCTTATTATCCGCAGTATCAGTTTTCTGATTCAGCCATTCATACAACTAAAGCTACTGCTGATGATTTATCTTGGAATGCTGGAAATGCATTAAGTACTCCTATTTCTGAACACAGTCTAGGTAATGTCAAGTCAGAGTTCCAGGATTCGTCGCAATACAATAATAATAATTTTGCGCTGAATTCTAAAAGCAATGTTTGCAATGAATACTCGGGAAACATTCTGCCATGCGAAGTAAGCTAGTTAGTTTGTATTTAGGACTTGAGAGTTACCTTATTTCTCATTTGCATTAACTTGCTCGTGAAATGATGTATAAAATGCATTTAGTTACAGTAGTATTTTTTATAATGCTAGTTACATTTGCAGCAATATCCAACTTCAGTTAATAACGCCAGAATGAGCATTTATTTAGTTAGTAAATTTTTATCTCAATTTCGTAAATAGTGGTCTTTTGTTAACTGAAAATTCAGTTAAAAACAAAATCGTTTGATAACCATAAATTCCTTATGCGATTTTAATGTACTAAAATTTAGATCAAGACTAATGATGCATTTCCTGGGTCGAGTGATTTCTTAACTGGTGTTTGTGAAGAACGGAACAACGTAGGCGTGCAAAGCCGTCCGTCTTTAAGTTTTTTGGCTGATTACGATTCGGAAACTCAAAAACTTGCTGCTTTAGCGAGGGATGATTCTTTCTACTGCCAGCAGCCAGTAATTATCAAACCAGGTGATCCACGCATTGCAAAAATAAATCTGGATCCCCAAGAAACATTTAAACCACGTCCTGAGGATGATTTGAATTTTCTTAGTCCAGTTGAGTTAGAGATGGAGCAGTTGAAACGGTAAGTCTGCTTTGTCAAGACATTTTCTCAGATAATTATGTAAGTAATCTGACATTCCAGTCATGTCATTCTCATTCTGTAGGATGTCTATTACAGTATTTTATGGGACGATCAAATAGCGAAACCACGTACAGTTTTACAAGAACTGTCGGCAATACAACCGGAAAATGAGCCGAACGCCATATTTCATTTTGCTCCTTTGGTCTAAATGGATGATTATTATCCACTTCCGTTCTATGATTTGTTTGACGTTGTTTTCATGAAGGAATTTTATTACTCAAGGAACACGAAATTACTCGATGGTTCTTGACACAGTATTGATGGACATTCTGCTTGGTGATTTTTTTTCTAAACTGTGAAGTACGCCATATATCACGTAGTTCTTAATTGTGTTTTAGTTCTTGTTCTTTACGATTAAAAATAGTTTTTGAACTAATTTTTCATACACGTCACAACACATAATAGATTTACTGGTTGGGTAACTGCACCCAGATTCATGTAACATACTAAATTGAACTATGGGACCATTCCCACAAATCGAAAGTGATTTATGAGTGTCTTAATGAACAGCTGCGGGCTTTTTTCCCTGATCATATTTATTGGGTTAGAATACGAATTTGTTAAATGAAGCGAGATAACAATAGATACAAAATGCACCCGTATAAAGACTAGTCAATTTTGGCTGATTTTTAGCGAGATATTACGGACAGACTCAATAAGCAAGCCTTCGGAGGGTAGAACTTGTACAGTGATTGAATTTGTAATTGTTTCATCCCAAATATACTGTGCAATATTGTTTTGGATATTGGCAGCATTTGTAGTGAGTCAGTAAAAATAACTTACTTTCATAACTTTGAGCCCACACCTGGTACCTTCATAACATGTCTCAAGTAGAAAAAAAAGCCCAAGAACCCTATTACAGATCTCAATTTTTGCGGAAAGCACTCATTACAGTCAACAAAATAAAACACAGAAGTTTGTTCATGCTCATCATGATTGGTTCTGTCACATGACCGCATTTACATACCAAAAGATGAAGAAACTACAACAGACGATCACTAATGACAGTTGAAATAAAGAAACCGTTAAAATGCATAACTAGTTTCCTAAGCAATTAAATAAAATACAGCAAAACAAGAAGTCAGATAATGATATAAAATGCAAGAGCACCTATTAAAACATGAAAGTAAAAATGATGGTGAATGGCTAATAATCGAGCACGTAGACTTTAATTACTTATAAACGCTACCTTAAGCAAGAAATACAAACATGCATATGCAGCATAATACAATTCATGAATTAAAAATTCTAAAGACCCATTATTTTACACTGACAAACTCACAAAAGTACATAAGGAGAATTAGTCGTTAAATCTGATGCCGTTTTTTTCGACGATGCACGATACATTCTACATATTTTGCGGCATAATCATCAACTTTCTTCTGATCCAGTTTCGTACGCTGAGATAATGCTGCTACACCTTTTTTCATTATCTCTTTATATTCTTCTTTGGTAATTTGTTTCAATCTGAATCATAACACTCTCCTAAGGATTATTATCAGTGAAATTTTCTTTCCATAATATAGACGTAAGAATTCTATACCTATAAACTTTTTTAAGAGAAGAAGAAAGCATCTGACGAGCTTCTTCAAACATCGCACCATTTCCATGGAATTTTTTTGCCTTGACTGCTTCATCAGCTTCTTCGTCATCTGCACTTGCACTTTTGCGCCCTGACTCACCAACTTTTAGATCGACATATGGTCCACTGTTGGTTCTATCCTTTACCATGAAAAGAATTTCATAAAATATTTCCTTTTGATGGAATATACTAAAACAAAAAGACTAGGTTCACATTCAACGAAAAAGATGAAACATACTTCAATAACAGTAGTACTGTTTGTGAAACCATCTTCAATATTTGAGTCACACAACGGCTTGACATTACTAGCTTCTATTATTTTTCGAATTTTTTCAGCTAAAGGTTCATAGAGTGATGTATTATTAGATGAAACTGGTTCCGGCGGTTTCATTACTGGTGGTGGTGGAGGAACACCTTCAGGTTGCTTAACAGAATCTTGAGATAGTTGTGTGGTATCAGGCGTCTTCCTACTTTGTTGCTCCTGTAACGTGCTGGTTAAATTCACAAGATGTTGATTAAGATGATGAGCAGATGCAGCTGATAACTGTTGCATCGGATTCAATATGAACTGTGCTGTCGCAGCAGATGATGGTTGAGGAGCTAATGGTTGCGTAATTGGTGGAGCTCCCAGTGGATTATTACTTGCAAGAAGACCGGCTGCCAAAAACCCATTCACTAAAACTTTGGAATTCGATGTTTCAAGACAAGGCTTGTTGACAAAATGAACTTGTGATAGCAAAATAAGATGCAAATGAAAAGCATGTAATACATGAAATTTTTTAAATTTTAGGGCTTTGATTAAATGGACATACTTGCACTTAAATTTAATGGTGGTAAGAAGAAATTTGGTAGCAAAGAAGGCTGCATTTGAACTATGGGACTTTGTGCGATTGGCGTCAACTGTGGATGGTTTAAGCCTGGTACCGACTGTTGATTGAAACTAGCGAAAGCTTGTTGCCCCAATGAAACCAGAGACTGTTGATTGAAGCCAAGAGATTGCTGAGCAATATTTGAACCAGCAAATGAAGCCAAATTAATTTGTGGCTGCCCATTAGTCATTCTTAATGAAGGCAAAGATGCTGATACGTCCATCGCATAAGACGTCGAAGGATCAGCTAGAAAAACGAACGTGATTATAACCACCGCGCACTATGGTGATGAAGAATTCATAATTCTGGATAATTAGAAGTCACATTTGTAGTAGAAAAATTTAGTATAAATGGAAGTTAGTGTCCGCACTATAAACTCGTATAAAATATGAATAATCACGCATTCAGATAGTACAACTAAGCGAAAGAAGTAAACCATACTGTCAACAGCAGATGTCCTTGAAGGAACAGTAGCTTGTGATAAATGTGAATTTTGATTTGTTGAAGGTATAGGTATATTTTCTACAGATACTACAACATCTGTTTCCGGTGATCCGACAGGAAGAGGTATTGAAGCAGTTACAATAGCATGAGTATTGATATTTGAAGTAGTAGGAGTACCCCAGCGCGTAGGGCGTTTCCGTTTTTCTTTCGCATCAATCTGATTGCTACGGGTCGAATACATTGATACCTTTTCATCTGAATCCTGAAATATACTTATTTCATAAAAAATAAAAGAAATGCGAAACGCAAAACGTATTACGCCTTTACTCAGTCAAATGAAATATAACACACCAACGTAATCCAAGTACAGAAAGAACAGTAAGTGCAAATATACATAAACCTAATTTCAGAAAAGATAATATCCTGTTCTTCACCTTCTAATGTCTACATTTTGAAATCCGAAATAAGACACAAGTGATGATAGCATAAAAATTTATTATATTCAAAAGTAATAGGAAATGTTTTAGGTCACCTATAATTCTAGCATGTGAGCTTTCTTATGCTCACTAACTGATAAAACCAACATTGTAGATCTTACAACCGAACATCATCATATTCCTTACAGTTAAATTTGCACTAAAAAGTAATAAATCAAAGTCAACAAAAATGAGTTTTGGCACGACAAAAATTTTGTTTTTGTAACTACATCTATAACATGCTCATCAATGTCAGCTAAAAGTCAATAAGCAATGACGTACACATTACAGAAGCATCAGAATAAAAGCCTCATCATCCTCTCGAGACTTATGAAACTGAAATAGCAGGCGTAAAAGACTGCTACCCATTCCTAAAACTCCTTATATTACGTTCAAACTATTTACAAAACATGGCTTTGAGAACGATCTCGATCATCTTCAAACCATCTAAACATTTAAGAAGCTATGCAGTATTCAGAAGTGTCTGAAAGGACAAGCTTAGATAACCAGAACAAGAGTGAGAAGAAAATCTAACTCGAAACTAATTCACGAACCTTGATATTCTTCGAAATTAATTCTTTACAAAATGCGATGTTTTCATCAATCGACTTTTTTTCCACGATTCCTTCCTTAGTTTCAATTTTTACCCCGCCACGTGAGATGTGTTGATGCCCACTTGATGTTAAAGTTTTTGACTGTTCCAGCATGATTTCCGCAATCAAATCCACAGAACTCCTTAAATTACGAATTCAAAAAATACGGATAAACCTGATACATAGAAATTAAGAATGAACTCACGCCAGCTTTTCTTTAGAATTTTCATCGCCCACATCTTTTGAGGATTGTGAATCTCTAAAAAAATACAAGATCCTCACTTAGTTTTATAACTCATAAAAGAAAATGGAAAAACGTCTTATATACAGATGAAAGAAATTATAATTACAATGCATAGCAAAGTTTAAAAACATACGGTTCATCAACAGGTATATCTAAAGTGTTTTCTCCTCTGATAGATAGAGTGGATGGATATAATACTCGATTGGAAAGGAATCTTGAAAGGTTCCTGAAAATAAATCTTCAGATATGAAAAAATGCTCATGCAACGTACATCTATCTCACACATCAGTAGAATACTTAGGATTTCTAAAGAAATTTTTTTTTCAACCCGTGCAAATTTCGTATAAATACAAAGAATACTAAAAATATAAAAACTACCGTCTATTTTTGTTGCGTTCTTTTTGCCGACCAAATTCAGAATTAATGCCAATCGTTTCAATTAATTTCTTCCTCTGTAAGAGAATAAAAGATAAAAACATGCTAATAATGAGATCTTAGTAAAAACTATGTAGATATGCGTTGATGAATACACTGTAATTGTAATTACTTTAGTTCAACATTTTCTAATTATTCTTTATGCTGCGTTTAAAATAAGCAGACTCATAATAAGAGGGCAAATATAGAACTGTTAGCACCGAACAAAAATCAGATTCCTCGTTAATACAATAATTTGGGAAAAAACATATGCCAGATAGGAATTAAGTAATGAGCCAGCTCAAACCTTGTGGTAATTAATAAAAGAGACAAAGAGAAAAATCCAAAAACCTGATTACGTTTCCTTTGTCTGCATTTCTTACTAACTTTTTTTCTGGATCGAGAGCGATTCCTTGAATAATTTTTACAAATGCCCATCTTTCTCTTCGTTCTAAGATTTTTTCTTGACTTCTTTTGACGGACCAATTTTTTTGGACGGATGACTTCAGTCTTTCCAGTAGCATCATAATTAGAATCTGAATCTGTTGTCAAGACCATATCATCTAATTCGTCCCAATTATTTTCTATAATTAAAAGAATAAATCCAACATTTCCACACTCGAATACATCAATTCTTTTAATTTTCATTTAAACCAGAAAATCTGAAACTTTACATCAGTCAACTAAAATTTGAAAATTACCAAAAAAAAAAAAAAA